>PVIY010048014.1:0-17532 GCA_004026745.1 Myrmecophaga tridactyla | reverse complement strand
GGGGGGAGGGGGGTTGGGGGGCGGCAGGGACTCGGGGAGAGGAGGGAATGAGGCGGCCTGAGAGCGCTGGCCTCGGGGGCTCAGTCTGGGCCAGAGGGAAGAGGACATGGCACATCCATGCTCTGCCAACTCTCCCATCTGTCACCAGATGCTGGCTCTGGGGAGTTGTGCTGCCTCGGGAAGCGGTCCCCTTTCTGTCAGGTGGGTGCCTCGGAGGGGAGGTGGGGCCAGCTGGGAATCACCCGGCAGCCTGCTGTCTGCTCTTGCCCGCAGTGGCTGTGCTGCTGTCTCTGCCCGTGGCCCCAGGAGCCCGGCCTGTCTGGGGTCACCTAGGGTGGGGTCCTCAGTGATGGCCCAGGCCCCTCTCTTGTTGAGGGGCAACGGCAGGAGGACCGGGAAGTGTACGGACAGACAGACACCCCCAACTGCCCAGCTGGAGGACCCTCACCCAAATGGCCCAGCTTTGATGCTTCAGTGTGAGGGTGTCCTGCCTGGGGGTCAGGAGTCTGGGGCCTGAGTACCCAGGGAGGTGGTCAGGTGAGAGCTGGTGGGAGTCAGTGTCGGGATCAAACGGCTCAGGACACCTTTGGAGCTGTCACACTGTGTTTGAGGGTGGGGCCTTTGGAGCAGGACCCCAGCATCACCTAGCCCCCTCTGTCCTAACTCCCACTTCCCAGGTGAGAACCAAGGGGCTGAGCCTTGGCTGTGGGAGGCCCCCCTCCCTTCAGCATCTGCCTCCCCCCTATTCCAACTAAGAGTTGCCCAGCCCAGGGGACAGGAAGGAACGAGAGTGCCCAGCTGAGGCCAGCGGACAGAGGAGGACCTGGACACAAGTCATAGCTGCTGCTCCCTGTGGCTGTGCCCACGGGCCGGACTGTCTGGGGCCTGTAGCGGGTGTGCTTTAGGCCGGTCCTGGCCCGCCCGGGCTTGCGCAAGCTGTCCCATTCCTGGAAGGCCCGATTTCTTCACTCAGGGCTGGGCCCCAGCAGCCTCACCCCTCCTGCCTGCCTCAGGACCACCCGTCCGACTAGGGCAGGGCCCGTGGAACTCTTGCTGGACACAGGGGCTAGGGGCTCCTGGTGTGAGGGGTCAGCAGGCAGAGGATCATCCTGGGCATGTGACAGTGAGGGGCTGGGCTCCTTCCCACCAGCTCAGCCCTGCCTACCCTGGAGACCTTCAGGCCAATCCTGGCCTGGCATCTGGGGACAGGGCTGGATTGGGGACTCCACAGACACTTGCGGCTTGGAGGGGCCCCGGTCAGCCGCCCCCTCCCCCCAGTAGCCTGTGATGTATCTGGTCACTGTCTATGCTTTGAGGGTGTGAGGTGGGATCTGAGGCACAATCTGGGTCTAGGTGTGGGGTGGGGTCTGGAGTGGGGTCCAGGACTGAGTCATGGGTGGGGTCTGGGGTGAGGTCCGGGTTCAGGTCGTGGGTGGGGTCTGGGTCATGGGTGGGATCTGGGGTGGGGTATGGGGGGGATCTTGGTAGGGTCCTGGATGGGGTCTGGGATGGGGTCTGGAGTAGGGTCCAGGTCGTGGGTGGGATCTGAGGTGGTGTTTGCGGGGGGGTCCAGGGTTGAGTCATTTGTGGAATCAGGGATGGGATGTGGAGGTGGGGTCAAGGTGGGGGTTCCAGGGTTACGTCCTGGATGAGCTCTCAGGTGGGATCTCGGGTAGGGTCTGGGGCCCCCTGCTCACAGCTGTGCCTGAGAGTGGCTTGTCCAGTGGCCCTGTGGACACTGTGGCTGCAGGCTGGGCCAAGCGTCTTGGGGAAGTGCAATGAGTGTAGAGCACAAACTGAGAGGCCAGCTCAGGGTCGGCCAGGGGCCTGAGCAAGTGGCCGGTGGGGGGTTGGGGTAATGGGGGAGCCAGAACCTGCTGCTCGGCTCCCCTGACCGTTGTGGGCCCAGCGGCCCACTGCCTGCTGGATAAGGGCAGGGAGGGGGGTGAGGGCCGAGCATGCAATTGGGCCCTTAGGTGGACAGGGGCCAGGAATCTGGGGCCTGAGTGCCCAGGGAGGTGGCCAGGTGAGAGCTGGTGGGGGTCAGTGTCGGGGTCAAGTGGCTCAGGACACCTCAGGACTGGGATGTTTCTTTCTCCTAGGACGTGATGCCACCGCCCAGTGAGAAGCCCAGATAGCAGCCCCCACAGCCTGGGTCGTGGCCCCCACCCGCTGCCCCTGAGGAAAGAGCCCGCCCCCGCCTGATGCTCACAGTGGGACCTGCCATGGATGGGGAGTACCCTCAACATGGGCCCCCGCTGCAGACCCCCCTCTGTGGGTCCAGCATGGAGGTGAGCCGTGTGAGCACTCGCCAGAGGCCTGAGAGGAATATGCTCAGAGCCACATGTTCATAGCCCCCAATTTCTCAGCAAGGGTCCCAGGGGTTTTCACCCCTTGGAGCTCCAAGTTCCTCCAGTACAAGCCATGAAGGTTCTTTAGGGCCAGCGATGCCCTGCGGTGCGGTGCCAGACTTGCTGCCCTGCGGGGTCGTGTGTAGCTGTTGGGATGGAGTGAAGTGAGCTGGGCTCTAATCTGTCACCCCCTTTATGGCTGGCACCAAGGCCCAGGCCACAGAAGGGTCTGGAAGCCCCCAGACTGTCTGGAACCTTTCCTGAACACCCACAGCTACAGGACAAGGGCACACTGGGAGCCTCGCGGGGCGGGCAGCAGCCACAGCTGGGGTGGCAGCACCCAGCTCGGCTGTCACAAACTTCTAGCTGCTTCCTCATCTGATGATGGGGGTCCAGAGGGGCCCCCAGCACGGAGATTGTTCCAGAGAGCATGGTGGGTGGGCGAAGGGTAAAGGGCCCCCCAGGCTGGTGGGTGAAGGGTTGAACCAACCTGGGAGGGACGGGGGGTGGGTGCATGCAGCTGTCTCTACTGCGGTCCCATGCGGTATACGTGAAGTGTGGGGCTGTCTCAGGAATGGGGGTGGGGCAGCCTCAGGCCCTTGCGGCTGCCCTCCCAGCACCCCCTTGGCACCTCCTGCCCTGGGCCTTTCCCCATGGCAGCCATGTCCGGCTGCCCTTGGCCTACGTTCCTTGCACTTTTTTGGTGGCTCTGGGCGACTCCAACAACCCCTCAGGACTCCATGGTCTCTGCAGCCGGCATTTGCTTCCTTGTTTCGCCACTGTTGAGCTCCCTGAGCTGGTCCAGTTTTCTCTCCTTATAAATGAGGCCTCCTCATTTTCCTCCCCTGCATAGAGAAGGCCCCAGCAGTAGTCCTGGGGTTGCTGAGGACGTGGTGGACCCAGCTCACTTGTGAGAGAGGCCCAGAACCTGCTCTCACAGGGGGTATCACTGGTACTGTGCAAACCCTGGGGGAGGGCCATGCCCTGTCCAGGCTGGACTCCAGCTCTGAGACTCTAGGCATTAAGGGTGTGAGGGGAGGCTCTGCTAGACGGCCCCACATGCCCCCTAGCAAGGAGATGGCCCCATAGTCCCCTTGGCTCAGTGGGGAGGGGTCGGGGCTAGGTGGGGTTGGGGCTGGCCAGGTTCCCCCAGCTTGATGCCCACTCCCGCTGTGTTCCAGAACGCCATGCTGCACTACCCCTGCTGGACCAGCTACGCCTTCTCGCCAGCGCTGTACCCAGCTTTCTCCGGCGAAAGCCAGTAAGTGCCCCGGCCTGAGTCCTGGATGGGCCGTTGGCTGCTGAGCCCTGGATCCTGCCCTAGATCCTGGGGGAAGCGGGGGAGGCCTCCGCCTGAGAGGCAGCATGTGGGGCTGTGTGTGCTTGTCCCACTCGGACGTCCTAGGTCAGAGGCAGCCCACGTGGTGAGGGACTTGGAGTTCTGCCGAGGGCGCTGGGCGCTGTGGGTTGGGCCCTGGACACTCGTGGACCAGGAGACTGTTCTCCGCCTGGCTCAGGGCCTGGGGTCAGGCCACCTGGCTCCATGTGAGACAATACAGGGAGTTAGGTTCTGAGGGGTGAGTCTGCCAGGGGGAATAAGCTCAGCCGGCATGTCCCAGGCTGAGGGCACTGCCACACAGGGTCCCACAGCAGGCATAGTGGGGCCTTGTGGGCCTCTTGGAGGACTGGCAGGTACGCTGGGGTCTAGGGGCTGTACTCCAAAAGCAGTCACAGGCTGGGAAGGAGTTGTTCACTCCCGTGAGTTTTTGTGAGGGGAGCATCAGTGGGAGGGTTGGGGGGGCTCCCCATGTGTCTCCCCTGGGGCTGCTTCCCACAGGGGCTGCTCATGGTCCCTGCTCCCCACTGGGCAGAGCCAGCATGGCCGCCCTGGGCCTGGTAGTGAGGAGGCCTACAGGGGGAGATGGTGGGGGTGGGACGCCTAGGGTAGGCATCTGCATCCCTGTCTTGTGAGCTGGGCCTTGGGGGTGCTGCTGAGGCTGGGGGGGCAGGCTGTGTAATCGGGGAGTTCTGCGGAGCTGGGGGTGTTTGGCTCCCCTCATCCAGCATGGATCAAGGTGGACCCACTGACTTCCTTCTGGTGCCTTGTGGCTGACCCCAGCTTTTTCTGGGCTCCGGATGGCCCCTGCAGGGCCCTGGGCATTTAGGGTAAGGAAGGGCTACCATGCTGTCCCCTTCCTACCTTGGGGGGTTGCGTTCCCTTGGCACGGTTAGGGAGACAGACTGAGGGCACTGCCGAGGTTCATCACCCTGGTCCTGGCGCTGGGTGCTACCTGGAGGTCAGTCCAAGACACCTGAGCCCCTCTTGGCGGGAGGCATCCCTGCACCCAGTCCTGCTGACTCAGACGGGGCCGTACTTCTCCTCCACAGTCCCCAGGGGGCGGGCGGTAGTCCCAGGGGCATCTCACCCTAACCCTAATCCTAACCCAGCTCACCTTGCCCCCGCCCCATCAGTCCTGTTCCCCTCCTGGCCCCACAGAGGCTTTCTCTGGATGCCTAAATAGAAGGAACACTGGGGGATGACAGAACTTGGGAGGAACAGAGCAGGGGAACAGGACCGAGCTGGGGTTAGACACAAAGTAGAAGGATAGAGTTGGGGTGAGATTAGAGCTGGGGGGGGGGGTGGTGATAGAGCAGGGGAGAGGACATAGCTGGGAGGGAGGGTCACAGCTGAGGGGAGGACAGAGCTTGAGTAAGCTCCGAGGTGGGGGTGGGAAGCAGAACTGGAGGGAGGACAGACCTGGGCAGAGGACAGGGGAGGGCAGTGGAGTGAGAAAGAACTTGTGGTCTCAGTCAGGGCAAGGCAAGGTCGTCTATGCCCCCCAGAGCCTCTCAGGCCAGGATGGAGTGACTCTGGCTTGAGGCCAGGTAGTGTGGGTAGTTCTGACCAGGATGGAGACAGCAGAAGCGAGGGGGCCGTGAGCATCTTCCTGGGGGGCTTAGTGGGTGCTTTGGCAACTACCGCCTCGGGCTGTGCTCAGGGTGGGGTGGGGTGGAGTGAACCAAGCCAGGGGGCAGGTCTCCCTGGGGTCCAAGGCCTGTCTTGCTGGCAGCTCATTGTGCCTCTCTTCCTCCCGCCAGCCCTTTTGTGAGCTCTGCCTCCTACCTGTGTGCGGCCGGCGGTGGCCAGCCCTGCCCAGACACCAGCTATGCCCCCACGGCCGCAGCCTCCAGCTTCCTACCAAAGAGCAGCGACTTCCCTCAGGTAGGACCCCACGCTGCCCCACCCTCTGTGCCCAGCTGGGCTGAGCTCGGCTTTTGGCTTCCTTGGGGGGGTGATTTGGGGGGGGGGGCTGGCAGTCTGGGAAGAGCCTGCTCCCAGTGCTCCCACCCCACAGTCCCTGGGGGCCTGCAGAAAGTTTGACCCCTCAGGCGCCACGTGAGCAGCGGGCCGTGGCCTGCAGGGTGAATGAACCCCAAGGGTGAGAGTGGACCTGGGGTGCTGGCATCAGGCTCTCGGGGGATGGTGCTGGGAGCCTTGGAGGCAGGCGCAGAGACCCCCACGCCTGCCATGCCTGCCACTCCTGCCGCTTAGGGGGCAGTGGCTCGGGAACCTCGTGTTCCAGCCCTGGGGTCCTCAGCCCCAAATACTGCAGCAAGTGTTTCGGCCTGGTAGCTTGAATGCCAAGGGTTCTTTGTTAGCTTGTGTCTGACAGTCTTTCAGTTTTGCTGTGTTTTTTAGTGTTTTCAGCATAAGAAGTATTTACGGAAGAATGTGGCTTCCCTACGCCATCCCCTTCTACAGCTAAGGGGTATTTTTGCATACAGCTACCTTCTCTGAACCCACTGCTCCCTGTCCCCCACCCCTACTCCGTCTTCCCCCTGATGGCCATTTTCTGGTCTGGGACCCCTTGGTGCCTTCATTGTCCCATCTCCTGGGCTGCCCCCAGCCTGGGACTGCCCCAGAGCCTTTCCTTGTCTTTCTCCACCTGGACACCTTTGGAGGGACCTGGCCAGGTCTTGAGACAGCCCCTCATTTGGTGTCCCCTGGTGCCTCCTCATGACGAGCTGGAGGTGGTGCTTTGGGGGGGGCTCCCCACAGGTGTGGGCCGTGTCTCCCTGTGGTGGGTGACCTTGACTGCTGGTGTAGGCGGAGCTGGGACTTCCTCCAGCACCAAATGAGTGCATTCCCTCTATCTTCTGGGAGACCCTGAGGCTGTGAGGTGACGCTGGGCCTCCACCTCCGCCCACTGTCTTCACATCCACTGCTCTTTGCTGTGGCGTTGTCTGAACGGCGCTTTTCTGTCTCGGCATCACTTGTGTGTAGGTGGATCAGTGCTTCTGTGGGTAGTGCGGCCCCTGCCCCCATGTCTGGTTGGCTGCATAGCCATCGTCTGGCACCAGCGGCCTCTGTGGCCTCGTATTGTTGGTCCCTGCACCAGCCCCTGCCCTGCCAACCCCACCGCATCGAGCCCCTCCTCCCCTCCTCCCTTCCTCCCTACCTCGAGGTGGGGCAGACCCTCGAGACAGCCACTTTGCCCAGAAGGAAGCTCTCCCCTTGGCAGGCCTCTCTCTTCCACATGGCTCCTGCCTGGAGCCTGGGGACCCCATTGGGTAGATGCGGGGCTGGGGCCTGTGCAGGGGCCTGGGCACCTCACACTCAGGTGCAGTTCATGTCCCTGGGATTGCCGTTCAGAGGCGCACATTGCCAGGCCTGGGCCCTTGCTGTCTAGTTCCAGAACGTTCTCCTCACCCAGGAGCAGCCCCGAGCCACTGGCAGCTGCTCCCGATCCCTCTGTGTGCCTGTTCTGAGAACTTCCTGTCTGTGGAGGTGTGGGTCCTTGGCGCCCTGCTACCTTCACTGAGCCTCTGTGGTCCTCACATTCCCTGCACGCCGGCGGGTGTCACCACGTCTTTCCTGTTTACGGGGTGGGAGATCCGTGGCGGGTGCCTGGCACCATGTGGCTTTGTGTGCCTGTCCATACCATACATCTCTATCTGTCTGTCCATACCACACAGTTCTGTCTGTCTGTTTGTCCATGCCACACGTCTTTGTCTACCTGTCTGTCCACATTTTGTATCTCTGTCTATCCACTCTGCTTGTCTCCATCTGTCTGTTCAGTCCATGGGTGTCTGTCCACTGAGCACATCTCTGTCTGTGCACTCTGCATGTCTCCTTCTGTCGGTCCACTCCATGTATCTCTGTCCACACTGTGTGTCTCTGTCTGTCCACACCACGCATCTCCATCTGTCTGTCCATCTGCACAGTGTGTCCCTGTTTGCCCAGGCTGCTGCCCTGACCTGGTGGCTGCACAGGAAGCTGAAGAGAGGTGACCTGGCCTGACCCTGGCCCCTGTGGCCGAGCTGAGCCAAGGCTGTCCCTGGGTGAGGTCCTGTAGAGACGTCATACACCCTGCCCTGCATCCCTTGCCTGGTGTCCCACAGGTGGGTGAGCTGAGAGCCGCTGGGAGGGTGGCTGGTGGCTGAGCCAGACCTATCTGTCTGTCGGCGCCCCGCAGCCCCCAGACCCTCACAGTGCCAGTGAAGCAGCTCACCCGGGGAAGGCCAGCTTCCAGAAGCCAGGGCCAGGCCTCAGATGTGGTCATAGACCTGCCAGGTGGGCAGGGCAGTGTGTCCTCAGATATGGCTAGAGACTACCTGGGTGGGGTAGGGTGAGGGGCTTTTAGGTCTTCGGACCCTCCTCTCTGGCCCTCCTCCACCCCTATGCTCCTTGCCATTTCTCCCGCCAGCCGACTCCTTCCTGGGAAGCTCTGGGACTGCCTCTGGGCCCCTGCCCGCTGCCCTCAGTGTTCAATGCCCCCGCTGCTGCCTTGAGTCCCTCCTCTCCACAGACATCCTCACCCCACTACCCTCACCTGCAGCCTTAACTCCCATGGATACAGACCCCCTGCCTTGAGCTGCCTACCCTTCTCTCCTCCCCATACACCTTCACAGACCCCCCCAAACCTTCCTTGTGCCCCAGCAACACCTTCTGGCTCGTGTGAAATGTGCCCGAGAGGGAGCCAACACAGAGGCACTGGGGGGGCCGAGGGGTGATCTGTGCAATTCCCAACAGGTCCTAGCTCGCAGGGGTGGGGGCAGCCCTGGAGCCTGATAGGGGCTCACCCTTGCAGGGCTGATGGCCCCTAGGCCGTGCCTGGCTCCCACTTCCCACTCCTGACCCAGCTCAAAACCACCTGCCTGGGGGTGGGCCATGGGCATCATCCAGCCAGTTCCTGTGGGGCTGTGGGGACCCAGAAGGCCACCTTGGTCCTCCTCCCCCCCACTAAGGAAGGACAGGTTCCACCCTGCCAGTCTGGGGGCTGCTGGGAAGCCAGGATGAGATCACGGCTCAGGAAAGTGCTTTGCAAACACGGCTCTGCTCCCCACACCGAGGGGCAGGCGGCATCAGGGAGCATCGATTGTTCTGCAAATGGATTTCAGCAGGGATCAGAGGTTTCGGCAGCCCCGCTCCACGGGGTTCAGAACAGTTACTGGCACTAAGCGTAAAAAAAAAAAAAAAGATTTCTTCTTACAGGAAGCCATTTGATTCACGCCAGGAAGCCCACTCTGCACCCTGGTTTGCGTTGAAGCCACAAGCGCCCATGGGACAAAAAGCACAGGCATATCAAAACGGGCTCTGCCAAGGAAGTCAGGGACACTTGGGGACAGAACTGGTGTGGGAGGGGCTGGGAGGCCAGGGCTGCCCACAAACAGTGCACACCTCTGGCCTGTGCAGCCTGCTGACCAAGGCATCTGGGTCGAGGAACCACGGGAGAGAGAAGGGCCTTCTCCCAGCCACCCACAGCCCCAGCCTCTCCCCACTCCTGTGCACCGGCATCTTTGGGCTCTCTCTGCCTGGTGGGTGCTTTCAGCCTGCTGAGCCCCAGGGGCCTTGTCCTCCAAGGGGGATGCACCATGCCCCACCTCACTTCAGTTTTCTTCACTTGTGAAACAGGAAAGAAAAAGAAATACAATTGGAAAGGAAGGAGTAAAACATTACCTGTGTGCAGATGATGTGATCCTGTATGTAGAAAATCCTGAAAAACCCACAACAGAGCCAGTATAACCGATCACCTAATTCAGCTAAGTGTCAAGATGCGAGATCAACCGTGAAAATTAGTGCTGATTCTATACACCAGTAAAGAACAATCTGAAATGGAAATCAAGGAAAAAAATTCTATTTACAATAGCAACTAAAAGAATCAAATATCTAGGAATAAATCTAATTAAAGTTATAAAGGACCTGTAGTCAGAAAACTACAGAACATTGGTGAAAAGAATCAAAGAAGACTTAAATAAATGGAAGGACATACATTTTCATGTATTGGAAGACTAAATATCATTAAGATGTCATTTCTACCCAATGCAGTTTATAGATTCGGCATAATCTTGGTCAAACTCTCTTCAGCCTCTGCAGCAGAAATGGAAAAACCAGTCATGAAATTCACAAGGAGGGGCGAGGGGCCACGAATAGCTAAAACCATGAAATGAAAAGGAAGAACAAATATGGAGGACCCACACTTCCCAATTTTAAAACTCACTATTAGGTAACAGTAATCAAAACAGCATGGTGCTGGCATAAGGACAGACCTTCAGACTAATGGAGTAGAACTGAGAAGTCAGCCCTCACTTCTATGGATGCTTGATTTTGGCAAGAGAGGCAAGTCCGATCAATGGGAAAAGAAGAGTCTCTTTAATAAATGCTGCTGAGGAAATTCACATGCAAAAGAATGAAAGGGGACCCCAACCTCACACCTCATACAAAAATGAACTCTGCGTGAACCAATAACCTAAATGTAACAACCAAAACTAACGCTCCTAGAAGAAAACATAGGAAGGCATCTTCAGGACATTGTGTTAGGCAGTGGTTTCTTAGATTTCATTCCCAAAGCGTGAGCAAAAAAATGCAAGGCAGATAAATGGGACTTCATCAAACGTGAAAACTCTTGTGCATTGAAGGACATTATCAAGAAAATGAAAAGACAACCCACAGAATGGGAAAAAATGTTTGCAAACCATATATTTAATGACAGTTTAATGTGCGGATATATAAAGAACTCCTATCCCTCAGTACCAAAAAGACAAATGCTGCAGTTTAAAAATGGGTCACGGATTGGAATAGGTATTTCTCCAAAGATGATATAACAATGGCCAAAAAGTACATGAAAGGGGGCCTACAGTGGCTCAGTGGCAGAGTTCTCGCTTGCCATGCCAGAGGACCTGGGTTCGATTCTCGGTGCCTGCCCATGTTAAAAAAAAAAAAAAGGCTATTATGAGGGTACTATTTAAAATTAAAAAAAAAAGAGATAAAAAGTACATGAAAGGGTGCTCAACATCATTAGCCATTGGGGAAATGCAAATCCAAACCACAGTGAGACACCACCTCATACCCACTAGAATAACTGTCATTAAAAAAAAAAAAGAACCTGGAAATGACAAGCGAGGATGTGGAGGAATAGACGCCCTCGTGCTCTGCTGGTGGCAAACTGGTGGTTTCTTAGCAAGCTACACATGGGGCTGCTACGTGCCCGGCAGCTCCCCTCCCTGGCGTGTGTTCTCGGAAGAACTGGACAAAGGACTTGGGCAGGAATTTGCACCCCAGTGTTCACGGCAGCGTGATTGACCATTGCTAAAAGTGGAAACTTCCAGCGCCATTGGCAGATGGTACAGATGGGTGGCAAGGGTGAAGTGTTGATGTGCACTGCGACACCAATGAGCCCTGACACCGGCAGGTTCGTGGGAGACACCACCGCAAGGGGGCTGCTGTCGTCTGACCCCACCGGTGGGCAGTGACGGAGCACAGGGTTGCCATGTGGCCCAGTCCACGTGTTGCTGGGGAGCCATGGGGGGAGCAGGAAGCCCGGCCAGTCCTGGCTTAGGTCGGGT
This sequence comes from Myrmecophaga tridactyla, assembly GCA_004026745.1. Taxonomy (NCBI): domain Eukaryota; kingdom Metazoa; phylum Chordata; class Mammalia; order Pilosa; family Myrmecophagidae; genus Myrmecophaga; species Myrmecophaga tridactyla. The sequence goes on along the minus strand of PVIY010048014.1, from coordinate 6,334 downwards.
CCTGGGGCCCAAGTGCTGTCCAGGCACATGCCACCGCCCCTGTCCCTGCCCAGCCTCATCCATGTGATCGAGGATCCCACTCCCAAGTGGCCAGCAAGCACCCAGGGGTCTCCGGGGGAAGTGGCCCAGCATGGGGGGTGGCACGGCTGAGTGGCGCCTCATCATCTCGAGGCTGAGTCCTCACCACAGTGACGAATCCACTGGGCCGTTCTCAGGTCCCCACAGGGCCAGAGCTTGGACCCAGCTCTCCCCGCTACCTCGCAGGTAAGTGTGCCCACATCACTCTTGCCAGCTTCCTGGTCCCCTGAGGCAGCCTTGGCCCTGCGACAGTGCATCTGGCTGGATCCAGGAGGCAGGCAGCTGCCACCAAATGACACCCAAGCCCATGGCTTTGAGGGGAGGGCTATGTGCAGCTCAGGGCTCAGGGGTCCAGGGCCAGAGGCCTTGTGGCTGAGGGTGGGCACAGGTGGGCAGTGAGCTTCCCAGGTAGAGGACCCCAGGAGATGCCCAGGACCCCAGGACAGCCCTCCCCGCAGGCTCCACGTCCCTAGGACCTGTCTCCTCTTAGGGACCCCTCTCCCCTCCCAACTCAGGGCTGCTCTACCTGTCCCCAAGGTGCCAGGGATGAGGCTGGGGAGTCTCAGGCAGTAACACTTAGAAACTTCACTGGAAGTCGGACGGAGTTGTCTTTCACTGGTTAAATCTGATAGTAGAAGTTTTCTGTTCATGTTCAGTGCATCTGCCTTTCATTGAAGCTTCCTAGTAGATCTATTTTTAAGTTGAGGTATAATTCACACCCCGTGGAATCTGCCCCTTTAAAGTGTACGGTTCAGTGGTTTTTAGTCTGTTCACAGAGTTGTGCAACCAGCATCTCTGACTACTTCCAGAACATTCCCATCGCCCCATAAAGAAGCCCTGCACCCACTGGCCGCCCGCCCCGGGCCCCTCCCCCAGCCCTGGCAACCGCGAATCCACTTCCTGTCTTTGGGGATTTGCCTGTTCTGGACATTTCGTATCAGTGGGGGCATGAAGTACTGGTCCTCTCGCGTCTGGTTTCTCTCACCAAGTGTGACATCTTCCAGGTCCGTATTTAGCGTGGACCAGAGCCTGTTCTTTTTAGGATTGGGTCATGCTCCCCCAGAGGAAGGCTGCACATTCTGTTTCTCCATTTATCCGTTGGGGGAGCCTTTGGCAGCTATGCATCATGCTGCTGTAAACAAGCGTGCGTGTGTCTCTGTGTAGACAGGGCTTCATTTCTTGGGTCTATCCCTGGGCGCCAAGTTGCGGGTCCTGTGGTGGCCCCGTATCAAACTGCGTGTGGAAGCACCACAGTGTTTCCCACAGCGGCTGCTCCAGTTCACACCCCAGCACAGGGGTACAAGCTCCAGGCACCCCCATCCTCACCAGCACCTGCTCCCGTCCGTCTTTCTGACCCCTCTTTTGGGGGTGCGGGGTCCTCTCTGTGGTCTGACTGCGTCTCCTGTTGCCCTGTGCCACCTGGCGCTTTCCACATGCGTCTTGGCTGCTTGTGTGTCTTCCTCTGCCATCTGCAGTGGACACGGGCCCTCACTCCCCCTGGGGTTCTGTGCTGCTTCCCTAGTATGTGGGGTGGTGGGACAGGGATATTCCGGAGTGAGCAGGGGTCCCCCAGCCCCGCCCCCCCCGTCACCCCTGCCTTCCACCTGCCCAGGTATGGGTGCCCCATCCCTCTTAGCGGTGATTGAGCTCTGGGCTGAGCCACAAGGTCTAGTACCCATGCCCTTCCAGAGCAGGCAGCCCCGTGTCTCCCCGCTTGTGTCTGTTGAGGTCGCTGCTGAGGTCACGCCAGGTGCAGTTGCTGGGCCACGGGGTCGGTGGGACAGAGAGTGCAGCGCGTATGCAGTCTGGGGAAACTGAGGTCTGGCAGGGAGCAACTGGCAGGGGCAGCAGGCAGGCCCCACCCTGGGCGTGACTGGGGCCAGCCCGCCTGCTGACAGCGCCCGAGGCCGCGTGACGCCCCGTACAGTAATTCTGCTCGCTGCCAGGAATCGCCGTGACTTACCAGGCAGGCGGCGTTTCCTGAAAGTCAGCCGGCCCTAGAGGAAGTAGGCGAGCCCAGGAGGCAGCCCCGGGCCGGCTGAGCGCGCGCCGCCCCGAGCCCATGCAGCCCGCCTGCCGGGGCCATGTCCCAGCTGCAGTGCTGGCTGCGGCTCGCTTCGCCCCGCAAGGTAACCCCCGGGACGGGAGGGGAAGAGGACGGGAGGAGGGCTTGGGGCTCCCCGTGGGAACTCCCAGGAAACTATTGCTGGCACTGAGCGCGCACGGGCCATGGCTCCCCCTCCCCACCTGGCAGCGGGACATTGGAGAGTATTGGGGTCAGGGGCTGGCATCCGGGAGCCCAGGAGGGCTGTGGCTTGGGGTAGGCTCTCTCCTCCCCATGTCGGGGTGCCCCGAAGCTGTCACCCTCTCAAGCTGGCCTGGCCACCGACCTTGGGGTCCTGCCATGTCCGCAGGTCCTGGGCATCCTCGGCTGTGTGTGGCTGAGACAAGGGGCAGCCGACCAGGCATCATGTCCCCTGTGCTCCCCAGAACCAGCTCCAGGGGGCATCACCCCAGGTCAGCTCCCCAGGGCCTTCCTAGGCTCTTCCCTGAGTCCTGGGGCTGTGCCTGCCCTGGTGGGTCCTGGAGAGGTGTCAGTCACCACAGGTGATGGGGGCGTGTCTGCTAGCTGCTCTGGAGCCCCGGCAGCCACACCCAGGGGCAGGGGTGGTGGTGGGGGGCTCTGCTCAGGCAACTTCATGGCCGGGCAGCCCCTGCCCTCAGTCCTGCCACTCCCCACCAGTCAGGGCTCCTCTAGATGACTCCAGAGGTGGCCAGCCTGGCTCCCTCCCCCACTGGGGGCTGGAAAGGGGAGGTGGGGCTGAGATGTAGGGGCCAGATGGGGCTTGGGGGCTTAAGGGGCCAAGGTTGGGGGTTGGGTTGGGGATGGGGTGGGGTTTGGAAGTTTGGGGTGGGGGTGGGGGCTGGGGGGCCAGGTCGTGGGGGTTGGGGATTTGGGGTGGGGGTTGGGGCCTGCCCCATGTCCTGGACAGGCTTGTTGCTTGGTCTTTACAGTAGACCACCGAGGCTCAGGTTTTCTAGTAGGGGAACAGTGGGGAGCAGGCCCAGGTGAGTGGCAGGTGGTGAGGCTCAAGGGATGGGTGGGCATTTGTGGAGGAGCCCCTGGTCTTGGCCTGGGGGGATGGGAGAGGGACAGAAGACTTGGGGTCCCAGCGTCTTGGAGAAGTGAAGTCCCTGCTGCAACAGGAGACTGGGGCTCGGTGGGAAGGGGTCCTCTGGGCTGGTCCCAACAGCAGGTAGAGTCTGGGGCACCCCCGGCCTGGGCAGCCTGAGCCAGTGGCCAGGGGTCTTCAGCCTCCGGGCGCTGGCTCGGGTGGGGGCTATGAGCCGAGGTGACATCAGAGGCTGTGAGAGTGGACCCCCTTTTTCAGACTGCTCTTTCTGGGTTGGTGGAAAGTAACTCAGGTGGTCCAGAGGGTCTATGCAGCCCCTCTCTCCCACACCCCCAGCCTCCTCCATCGTCCGCCAGCCTGGGCACGTGGGCTGGCACCCACTGATGTCCAGCTCGTGCACTCCACGCCACATCTCGCTGCTGTCTTCCTTGGGCTGTGGGGGCGCTGACCAGGTGCTGTGGGGTGTCATGGATCAGGGTTTGTCGGGTTCTTGGGGTTAGCTGGGTACCTGGTATGGGGGGAGGTGCTGGGCAAGGTCCCCACGCTGTGCTGCGTCTCCTTGTCATTGTGGTGGGGTAGGCTCTGCTCACTCTGCTCCTAGGGAGAGCATCGCTGTGTGAGGTGGGGAGCCATGGGAGCCCCCTTCCCAGCTGGCCCCACCCTCCTGCCCTTTGCCTAAGAGCTCCTGATCTTCTGAAAGTGGGACCAGAGCTGTGGGGCGCCCCCACCCCCCATTGTCCTAGGGGAGCAGTTAGAGCTGGACCTGGGGTCGGCCGACATGGGCAGCAGCCTCTCCCGAGGTGGCCCCGAGGCCCTTGGCCGGGACCCTAAGCCTGGGGGTACTGCCCTGGTGCTGGCATCTCCCCCCGTTTCCCGGTAGCTTTGTGGCTTTTAACCAACTTTGCCGAACCCCACCCATACCTGGGGCGGTCCTAGAGGGGCTCCAGCTGTCCCTGCACCTCTGACCCCCCATTCCTACCAGCAGCTGGGAGGGGTTGGCACGTGCAGGTCATGCATGCCTGTTGGGGCTGTGGGGGCTTAGGTTTGCCTCCCCGTGAGGGTCCAGCCTGCAGGAGGCCCAGGGGCAGGGGGTGAGGAGGAGTTTCACACAGCAAGCACTGTCGGAAGTCTCTCTGTCCGCCCTGGAGCCCCAGTGGGGTCTGCTCAGTGCCTCGGCCCTCCAATGAGGCCGTCACCTCCCCCAGGCCCCGGGGGTGGCTGCTTCAGGTGCTGGGGCCGGCTCTCCCCTAAGGGGGCCCCAGGGCCGCCCCTCCCATGCAGCAGCGCAGCCAACAGGCAGAGACACGGTGGCGAGTTGCTACAGAGCTGGGGTTCGATCATATCCTGCTGCCACGGCGGCCTTCACCCCCACTGGCCTTAGGTGGCCTTGGGGGCTGCAGCCCACTCCCACCACCACATGGGAGGCAAGGGGGTCTCGGTGCCCCAGATCAGCCCCATATAGCCCTTCCCACTGGATACCCTTTCCTTTCTGGTCTAATAGGTGTGCCAGGCCTGACCTCTGCCTTGTCCTGGGGTGATGCAGGCAGTGGCCCTTTGGGAGGCGGGCTCGGTGGCAAGGCCTCAGCACAGAGCATGGGACAGACCTGGGAACTTGGCTGGGCTGGGCCACCCTCCCTGCAGGGACCAGGACCCGCCTGTGGGTGGGGGCTCTCCTGCACTGAACAGTGGTCAGAGTGATTTCACCCAAGAGTGGCCAACTGCCATGGCAGACCCCACCCCCAGCTGAGAAGCCACAGCCACAGCCTCATGGCCCTAAGAACACAGGTTGGGAGGACACTCGAGACTCGGCCCCCATCCCTTTCCTCCCGAGTCTGCCCGTCCAACTCTCAGGGCATTGCATCCCCCCACATGCTGCCACCAGCTGCTCCTCTGTGACTGTCACTGAGCCCTAAGCTCCCTGAAGGCCCCAGGAGACCTGGAGAATGTGGGAAACCCTGCCCTGAGCCACAACCCCAGCTGAACCCGGAGGCCAGCGAGATGCCAAAATAGACCTCGAAGGCAGCTCAGGGGCAGCGTGTCCTGCAGGCATGGGTGGGGAAGAAGGGCTGCTGCTCAACGGTGCCCACAGCCACCTCGCACCGGGGTCCCACCAGCTTCCCCAAACCCAGCATCCCTAGTTGAGGCTAGCTTACAGATCTAGAGCTGCGCCTGGTCTTCTGGGGCTCCCGGGGTGAGGGGGTGGGGTCGCTTCTCACGCTGTCCACGCAGTAGCCCGTGACCAGCTCAGGCTACCCCACGTTCTGCCTGCCCTCTCAGGGAGTGCCCCGTCTGGTGGGCGGCAGGGCTCTCTGTGGCCACAAGGGTCAGACCTCTGGTCTGGCAGCTTCCAGAGGCCCCTGAGCCCTTCCCGTCTCCTCCTGGAGGGCCCATGGGGGCTCAGGGAAGTGAGCTGGGTGGATTTGGGGCACAGGAGGGCAGCACTGGTGCCCCTGACCTCCATCATGAAGGGACCAGCAGCTCCTTCACCCCCTGGCCTGTTAGCCACCCCCCAGCCAGTGGCTGGTCCCCAACCCCGCAGCATGCTCCCTTCACGGGGCTGCCGGCACACAGCTTTTGGGACCTGGTTCTCACTCACCTCTCTGCTGGCCCCCCTTTTTTGTTTGTTTTTAAAATTGTTTGGTTTTTAACAGCTTAGTGAGGTATAGCTCATCCACCACCCAGGCCCCATTTGCGGTGGACTACTCAGGGTTCTGGCACGTTTTCAGTGCTCTGTGACTACTGCCTCAATCTGACTCTAGGGTGTTTTCCTCAGCCCTGAGAGAAACCCTACGTCTGTTGCTCCCCATTTCTCTCACCCACCCCCAGCCCTGGGCAACCACGGATGCACTCCCTGTCCCTGTGGATCTGCCTGTCCAGACGTTTCACGTCTTTATATCTGGTTTCTCCCACTGAGTGCTGCTTCCAGGGTTCACTCACATTGCCCTGCTGGTTTCTAGATGCCTCCTCCTGCTGTCAAGACCCTGCCCCTGGCCATTTGCTCCAGGAGTGGGGCCTGCCCTCCTGGACCTGCAGTCTGGGGTGGGGGCCAGGCAGCAGGCTGGGGGCTTGGGGATTCCAGCCCAGCAGATCAGGGAAGGTTCTGGAATGTACGTGAGCTCTGC
>PVIY010048013.1:0-17532 GCA_004026745.1 Myrmecophaga tridactyla | reverse complement strand
TCTTCAGTCAATTCACTCTAAGAAATTCCCCCAAGAGGTCATAACTCTGGTCTGGGAAAGAGAAGATAATGTGTCAGGAGTGGAGAGCATGGGCAATTGGACCACTTCTTCATGCAACTTGCTTGTGCCTTCAGGACCAGCTCTGGCCCTATCTCATATATACCATTTCCATTTTACAATTCAGTGCTGCTGCGCATGCCCAACTTTATGGCTTGGTGGGTCAGACAAGACCTAGCTCATGATAGGCAACTCAGGTCTCATGGTAACTTGATGGCCCATGGTTAAGTATTCAGTCTCTCCTAAGGCTCAGTAGCAGTTCAAAAGCTGTTTCTCAAAAAGAGAGTAATTATCTGCAGCAAATGATAAGGGTTTGCTCCAAAAGCCTAAGGATCTGTGTTGTGATTCACCTATAGGGGCCTGCCAAAGGCTCCAGATAGCATCTCTATTTGCCACTGACACTTCCAGCGCCATTGGATCTGCTGGATCATATGGCCCAGCAGCCTGGATCTGTCACAGAGCCTCCTCTTATTCAGGTCCCCACTAAAAGTTAGCAGTTTTTATGGTCACTCAATAAACGGCCCAGAGTAGCACACCCAAATGAGGAATATGTTGCCTCCAAAATCCAAAGAGACCAACTAGACATTGTGCCTCTTTTTCAGTTGTAGGAAGGCCAGATGCAGCAACCACCCATGCATCCTTCAAGTTTTTAAGAGTGGCAGTAATCTCTGCAATCCCTCCAGGAATCCGGTATTGCTTCTGATTTACTATTTTGCTAGGTAGGACAGCTCTAGTGGCTTCCACTTGGCCTTTCCCACAATAAGAGCCCTCACTGCATGAGTTAGAAAGCCAATGTGGGGATTCTGTCAGTTGCTCATTACGTCTACACCAATTACACATTCTGGAACTGGGGAAACAACTACATAATGGGTCGGGGGCCCACTGGACCCACTGTGAGATGGACCTGAGTTAAAACTCCATTGATCACCTGGTCTCCATAAGCCCCCTCTCTGACTGGATGACCAGAGTGACATTTTAGGCCCCCTGGAATTAATGTCACTTCTGAACCAGTGTCTAATAATCCCCAAAATGTCTGATCATTTCCTTTTCCCCAATGCACTTTTACCCTGGTAAAAGGCTGTTGGTCCCCTTGGGGAAGGTTTTGGAGAAGAGTAACAGTATAAATTTGTGACAGTGTAACAGGGTTCTCCCACAAAGGGACCTGGCCTCCCTAGATTAATCACTCTAGGGCTAATTCCTTCAGTAGGAGGTTGGGTGGCCAATTTCTCAAGGTAGCCTGGAGGTGGGGCAGCTACATCCTTGGGGCAGACTATTGCAGGTTTATCTAGAGAAGACTCAGCATGACCTAGGGTTTCACCCTCAAACCTGACATCATTATCAATCCATATGTCACATCCCATTTTTCAGGGTCCCACTCCTTTCCCATCAATGCCCTCACTTTAATGGCAGGGACCATGCAACATTGAGATTTCAGTTTACATTGTAAAGTTGCCACTCAAAAAATAAGATTCTGAGTCTTATTTTCAGAGATCTCAAGTCTACAGCTACAGGAAATAAGATTTTCCTTCAGGGTACTTATAGAAACTTCTACATCTGTCAGATGGTGTTTAAGCTTCTTGTTTGAAGCCTAAGCCCATCCCTTTCACTCCTTAATGTAGCCAGTGTATCTAACAACAACCAGCCAAAATCCTTATACTGCTTATTTCTACAAAACTCTGTAAAAGTATCAAAAACATTATCCCCCAGAGCCTGGATTCATACAAACAAAGCACTAGGAGAACCAAATGGTGATATTTTGAGTATCTCTTTTGCCAACTCACTCCATGGATTGGGAGAGTCATTCTGATTATGGGAATCAGAGTCTTTAGTGCCTTTGAGTCCAGTCAGAGTAGAAATTCATTCATAAACACCCATTTTTAAGATTCTGTTTCTTAAGAACCACTCCAGGTACCAAGACATATTAGTTAGGGTTCTCTAGAGAAACAGAATCAATAAGGAACACTCACAAATATAAAATTTATAAAAGTGTCTCACATAACCACGGGAATGCAGTGTCTAAAATCCAGAGGGCAGGCTGTGAAACCAACAATTCCAATGGATGGTCTGAATGAACACCACAGGAGAGGCTCACTAGCTGAAGCAGGAAGAGAGCCTGTCACTTCTGAATCCTCCTTAAAAACTTTCCAGTAATTAGAAGACATGCCCTTTTGGTTGATTACAAATGGAATCAGCTGTGGATGCAGCTGACATGATCATGATTTAATTCTATGAAATCTCATTGCAATGACAGGCTAGCACTTGCCCAACCAGACAAGCAGGTACCACCACTTGGCCAAGTTGACACATGCACCTGACCATGACAGCAGATAATGAAAAAGTAGTGTTAAATTCCCTTGAGAGATGGGAGAAAATATATGAAACTATTAAACTTTATCCCCTGACACTGTGTCAAATTTTAGGGACACCCAAATTAATAGACCAAGGCCTTGATCTTAAGACTTACTCTTGTGAAGCTTATGTAGGTATTGGAGAAGCTTAGCTTACATATAGGTATGCCTAAGAGTTACTTCTGGAAGACCTCTTTGTGGCTCAGATTTGGTCTCATTCTCTCTAAGCCCAACTCTGCAAGTGAAATCATTGCCATCTCCCCTATATGGGTCATGACATCCAGGGGTGAGGGAGAGATGCCTCCCAGGGATGAGCCCAGCCCTAGCACCATGACATCAACCATTGCATCCTAACAAAAAGGAGGAAAAGAAGCATAATTAATAAAGTATCAGTGGTAGAGAGTTCAAATAGAGTTGAGAGGACATTCTGGATGTTGCTCTTGTGCAAATTTCAGTTAGAACTTACTAACCATCATAATTTGCCACACTCTAATCAGGACCATTCTAGTCAATTCTAAAGAGCACTAAGGCAATACATAAGATTCCACAAGTGTTCCATGCACTAGAGAAGCTTTCCAGAGGACTACAACCTCTAGTTGGGTCCTTGGACCAGATAAGTCCTGAAATATAGAGGGTCCAGCCTCTCTGAAGCACCAGATAGTTCCATCTCCCTATGCCATGTTACTGACAGACCCCTCCAATGTGGAAAATTAGAATGTCCATAGCCCAAACACCCCTAAAGAGAGGGATAGAAAGATCAAAGTTGATGATGGAATTATACAGAGAAGATAGGATTTAATGAATGTGTATGATTGCTAAATAATTAAATTGATATATCTTCTAGTCTCCAGTATCTTAGAGCAGCTTGAGGTAAAAACCTAAAGTTGTGGAATTGTAACCTATGCCAAACTCTGAAATACGTTCTACAATTGTGGTGCTGTGCTTTGAAATTTATTGCTTTTTTGAATATATTTCATTTTTCACAAAGGAAGAAAAATGTCAATTGTGATAAAAATATTTATTCTTTCTAACCTCCTATATTCTGGAGCAGCTAGAAGGAAAAATCTAAGTGGATCACATGGTAGCCCATGACAAACTCTGGGATTTGTCCTGTAATTAGTTGAAGAGTGCTTTGAAAACTATTGCTTTTTTCTTTCTTTTTTTGTATATATGTTATATTATACAATAAAAATTTAAAAAATGAAATGTGTTGTCTCCCTTTCTATTAATATTTGCTACAGACAGAAGTGAAGGGGTAAAAAAGGAAGTTGAACTGATTAGATTTGCATTTTAGGGATATTATTGTACCTAGTAACTTGTTTGGAATTTGGGGAGAAAGATTTGGAACCTTGGATAAGAGTTAATTTATCACACAAAGCCACTCAACAGAGATTATTTTATAACTGTTAAGTGGATTGATTTTAATATTATTAAAGAACATTATTACAGTTTGAATAATTTATTTCAATAAATCTTTCTATGAGCAAAGCAGTATTTGGACATGGCTGTGTAAAACATCTGAAAAACTACAATAGTATTCTTGGTTCATCTGATTTAGTAAGAAGAATATGAAATTAATAATAATACATATATGATATAAATTATTTTTAAAAGTCTTATGAACTGAAGGGAAACTAGAGTTGTGAAACTTAGATTATGATAAAAATGTGATAGTGATATTTAGCTTGTGACCTAAAAGGTGAACAAGTATTCAAAAATAACAGCTCTATAAGTGGGTCAAAAAAGTGGATGGATTATTAAGTGATAATAGACTGAAATGAAAGTGTGTCCAGTATGAATGACATTGATGTCTTAGCCAACATATTTGCACCAAGTTGGGGAGGAGGACAAGTTTTGGGGGAAGTTGGTTAGTTCAGTGTATGACCTGGTCAGTGTGAATTGAATGATAAATATAATTTCTGATGTGGCTTGATTGAGGGTGAGGTGTTTTGGGGCAAGAAATCAGAGTGAGAGCAAGACTGGCTTCTCAGAATGATCACTCCTGTGATGGTCATAAAAGGGAGTCAGTCATGTGGCTTAGTGATGTCATCCAGGCATGAGCAGGACATGGTAGAGCTAGTGGATTCAGGAGGAAACCCGTAAACCTCATGCAGTCAAATGTGTCACATGCTGCTGTGGGTTATCAGATAAATAATGCTGAGTCTCCACTGTACTAATAACAGAGTGACCTGTGAGTTTAGTAAGGAAAGCTGAAATAGAACAGGGTTAGGACACATGTTCAGGCAGTGTGGACTAGATACATTAAAATGTGCATAACCATTTTAACCTGAATCACTGGCAGAGGGAGGGGGGAAATTGCATGTATGGGGAGACTACCAAGGAATGCTGATGAGTGATTTGTTTTCAGATGGGGGGATTTGTACATAATTAAAAGCTGAGGGAAGGATCTAGTAGAAAATAGATTGAGAGCACAGGAGATTTATGTGAATATTGGAGGCATAAGGTTATTTAAATGGTAGTATGAGAGTCGGGTTGGGTAGCATGATTTCATTGGAGATAATACACTAAGGGAGGTTTGAAAACGAGATGATCTAAAATTGAAAAAAAGACTGACATGGAAAAATGTCAAATCTTGGGGTACAAAGAATCCTTTTATCCTTAAGTCCATATTATAGTGAGTTAGTCCCACTTTCATCATGTGTGGTTGATAGCGGCAGAAATGAGGAGAGATTAATACCCTCAAAGAAGATTGTGGAGAGGGAAATGGTCTGGATTTGGCACAGGACTATGACCTGAAATTTTGGTCTGGATTCACACATTTATTATCAACATCTGGAGCCCATGCCAGCAACAGCAGCTGGGAACTTAGTTCAATCTATCATGTTCCACCTCAGAACTATTGCAACAGAATCTCTGCAATGGGGGCCTTGTGATCTAAACTTTGCAAAACCTATCTATGATTGCAGTACGCAGTGTAGTTTGAGAAATCTTTCTCCAGGCAGAGATGGAGGGTGGTTGTTCCAAACAAAGCTAAGTTAATTTCCCATTGCTTGAAGTCTTTGGGCCTCATTTCATTCACATCTTACACTTCATTTTCTTTTTAAGGGGGAAGCCCCAGAACAATATGATGCCCAAAACTTCACAGAGAAAGTGTCAGCACCCTGGAACTGAGGTGAAGCAGAAATCTGTTTGAAGTTCTGCACTTCCTGTGAGGATGACCAGCTGTATATTCCCCAGGCCTTTTACTAAAATTATTTCCAATCCTGGAAATATGGGCTGGCAGAGGTGATTCAAGGAGAACCTGGAGAAGCCACAGCAGGTATGTTAGAACTCCAGCATAGAAGGACTCCAGGCATGTAGCAACTCAGGGAGTTGTTAAGAACCCTGGATTTTCCAAATGTCTTAGAAATAATTGCATCAAATAGTTTTGCTGAGCCCTTGTGGTGTGCTGTTGCCATAAATCTTCACACCAGTCCTGAGCCCACCTCTGGCAGTTCAACTGACTACATGGACCCTGGACTTCAGAGCCTCTCAGACTCCCTCAGCAGATGACAGGTAACAGGATGTCAGGAAGCAGTCACAGAAAATGAAGAAAGCAAAGGAGAGACTGGTTGAGGCCTCAGAAATACACAGGCTGGCATGGGGAGGCAAAGTGAATGAGAGGCCCAGAAGAAAATCCTGCAAAGGAAGTGAAATAAGAAGGTAATGAAGAACTTGAGATTGACCCTTGAAAAGAAGTTCAACATGAAATAGCCCTGAGTTTCAATAACATGTCTGTGCCATGTCCATCATGCTTTCTTGCTCTGAATTATGACCTTCATGTTCTACTCAAATATTGTTTATTAAACTCTTTGAGAGACACAAGTGGGAAGAATACTTTGATTTTGGAGCATTAGGTTGTCCTTCATGTGGTAAGAAAGGAGGTCTTTACTTTTCAATGTACACCATAACTTTAAAATTTCTATTTGCCATGGTCTTGATCAACTTTTTAAGCTTTTTTAAAGTTTGGTAAAATTTTATGTTACAAAAGAAGTACAAGCACACTTTGACAAAAGAAACAATATAGATTGCTATATATGGAAAATATATATAGTTCTTATATGTTTTTAGGTAGCTAAATTAACAAATTAGTATATAAACTTCCACTTCTTACTTTATATAAATACAGATGTACATATATGTAAGTGTGTTGGTTTTAATTTTATTTTAAATAACGTGATCGGGCCATAGGTTATCCTAAACAACTTCTTTTCTCACTTAAGCTTACATCATGGATTTTCCCCAGTTCAGCAGCTACAGATATAATTTACTGGTTTTGATTATTTTGTTTTGTTTTGGTTTTGGGGATGTATAGAAAAATGATGCAGAAATGTAGATTCTCGTAAGCTTCTCCTCATACATGTGGTTTTCTATTATTAACATTTTCATTAGTTAGTTCTCCAGGTAGGAAGACTGTTCTGTGTTTTTAGTGACACCTTGGAGAGGGGCATAGTGGATGTGGTACTGACCACACATTTTATGTCTTTTAGCCATCTCAATTCTGAAAGTTAAAAGGCACTTTAAGCTGAAGAAAGACACTCGGGTTGAATGCAAGAACCAAAAAACTGAACATCCACTGTTCAATATTAAGGAAGGAAACATGTAAGATGCAAAAAATGGAATCTTTAGAGTTCAGACAAAACAATCTTAGAATTATGTGCCAATGAAGTTCCCTGCTGCTACTTTACGAAACAGTCCATAGAAACTGTCCATTGTATTTAAGTGAGTTTTGCAGACAACATTTATAAAGCTGGAATCTGGAAAATTTTCAGCTCAAGTTCTGCATTGACAGCCAGAAAAAAATTGTTTACCTATAATATGTCATAGTGGGACAAGAATCCAAGTTTCATTAATGCTTCCTTTGTCAGTTCCTTGTCTTAATTGGCCTCTATCCTCTAAAATGTTTAAAGTTAATTTCTTAAAATATGTGTGTCATAGGAAATTGTTAATGGTTTCTCATTTCCTACAGGAAATCTACTGATCTTTTAGCTTGTTGTTATTTATTTATTTTTAAGTATTTTTGTTGACAAATCTTCACACATGTACATTTTACACATGGTGTACAATCAGTGGCTAACAATATCATCACGTAGTTGTATATTCATCACCATGCTCATTTTTTAGAACAGTTGAAGTACTCCAGAAAAAGAAATGAAAAGAAAAAGAAAAAAACCTCATATGTCTCATACCCATTACCTCTCCCTCTCATTGATTACTGGTGTTTCCATCTACTCAATTTATTTTACCCATGGTACTCCCTATTATTTATTTTTTTTCTGGGGTATTTTATCTGTCCATACCCCAGATAAAAGGATTTAGCTTGTTTTTAAAGCTCTCTACAATCTATCCTTGATCATCATTAAGTCTTCTCTTTTACTACTTTTTAGATGAATTATTCTCCTTGAAAATGACACAATAGTGGCATTATTTCCCTTCCTTCTCTTCCTTTTCTTCTTTTCTGTCTCTGTCATTATATCCTTCTTTCCCTACTTCTCTCCCACCACTCTGTCCCTCCCTTCCTTTCTCCATCTTTCTTTCCCTCCCTCCTTTTTTTCTATTCTCTCCTTCCTCCCTCTCCTCATCTCTTCTTTTCTTCCTTCCATTTTCCTTTCTCCTTCTTACTTATTTCCAATCTGTACGCTCTCCTTTATCTCCCTCCATTCTTTCTTCATTTTTTCCTCCTTACCTCATTCTACTTATCCTTCCTTTACTTGCTTTTATTTTTTGCTCCCCCTACTAGCCTCTACTCCTTCTCTCTGCATGTTCCTTCCTTTTCCCCTTTTGCCTTCTCTATTTTATCATCTGCACCTCTCCCCAAACTTCTTTTCATACTTTCATTACTTTCTTACTCATTCTGTCCTTCTCACTGCTTTCTCTCTGCCTTCCTCTTCTTTCCATTTTTTCTTTATTCCATAAATTCGTTAATTTGGGTTAAAATTTATAAGGAATGAAACACTGCTTCACCATTTCTTACCTCTGTGACCTTGGGTTAGCTAGTTGATCTCTCTAAAGTCTATTTTCCTCAACCAGGAGATGAATAAGACAAAAGCCTATCTTAAGAGTTGCTGAAAGGATGAACTATTATTTTTCAAAACTTAAAAATTAAGCTATTAATACACAAGTGAATGACTCAGTACATTGTCACAAAGTAAGAACTCAGTAAATGGGAACTAAAATTATTTTTTCCAAGGGTCAGACATTCCATTCACAAATGAAATTTTACCACAAGTGATTCCTTAAATAGTTAATATTTACCACTAAACAGTCATTGAAATTGAGTGGGATTTTCATATTTTTCACAAGTACTGTTGCATATATATCTTATGCTGCTATTGGCTTCACC
This sequence comes from Myrmecophaga tridactyla, assembly GCA_004026745.1. Classification (NCBI taxonomy): domain Eukaryota; kingdom Metazoa; phylum Chordata; class Mammalia; order Pilosa; family Myrmecophagidae; genus Myrmecophaga; species Myrmecophaga tridactyla. The sequence continues at coordinate 8,784 of PVIY010048013.1, read as the reverse complement.
AACATTGAGGTCTTGTGTCTGAGGACAATCTAATAATGATGGAAAACTATTTTTAGCTGCAACTACCTCCCCATCTTTGACATACTCATGGCATCAACAGGTTAAAAGAATTCTCCAGCATGTGTTAATGAATTTACATTCCATTGAAATAGAACACTATCAAATTCTGTAAAAAAATAGTATTGATAACATGTTTTTGCATTTTTAAAATTTATTAGAGAACTTGTAGGTTATCAGAAAAATCATGCAGAAAATACAGAGTTCCTCATCCCACCCACCCCTGGTTCTCTCTATTATTGGTGTAGAATTTCAGCTATGGGATTTCAGCTGCAATTGTGATACTGTTTGCAAAAGTTGGACAAAGCAGTTATGGAAAACATACTCAGAAAGCATGGTTTTAGAATGAGGAATGTATGAGATAGTATGACTTCACTTTTAAAAAATTAAAACATTCCTCCTTCTCCCCTTCTCCCATTCCTCTAGTTACTTCTAACCTGCATTCTCTTAATTTTCAATTTCTAATAATCTTTTATAAGTGGTATTATGCAATTTTTGTCCTTAATGTGCTTTGCTTATTTCATGAAGCATAAGTTTTCAAGGTTATTTCATGTTGCAACATCTCATAATTTCTTTATTATAGATGAATAATTTCCATTGTATGTTCATACCACCTTTTGCTTATCCATTCACTTCTTGTTGGATACTTAAGTGTTTTCATAATAGCCACCTTTTGGCTATTATGAATAATGCTGTTATGAATATTGGTGAAAAAGTGTATGTTTGGGACAATGTTTTCTCTTTCTTTGGTTATATACCTGGAAGTGGAATTGGAGGGTCACATGATAATATGCTCTTTAACTTTTTTTATATAGTTTTCTTTTTGTATGCTTTATGGTGGGGTCACATTTCATTCTTTTTCCATGTGAGTATCTCTTTATTGCAGCACCATTTGTTGAGTTGTTTGTTTGTTTGTTTTTGTTGGCTTCTTTATTTGAATCAAACTCAGATCTCCTGCATGGTGGGCAAGAATTCTGTCACTGAACTACACTCATACCCCCAATATTTAACTTCTTGAGGAAATATGTGATTTAACACAGTTTCTGCATTATTTTACATTCCCACCAACAACGCACTAGAATTCCCACTTCTAAACATCCTCTCCAACACTTGTTATTTTCATTTTTTCTAAATAACACCCATTCTTGAGGGAGTGAAGTGGTATCTCATTGTGTTTTTTGTTTACACTTCTCAATGGCTAATGATATTGAGCATCTTTTTATGTGTTTTTGGACATTGTTATATCTTCTTTGGGCAAATGTATATTAAAGTTCTTTGTTCATGTGATGTCTCCTTTTTGATTCATTGTTTAGTTCATTTATTCATTCAACAAACATGTATTGAGCATGTACTATGAGCACTGTTATCATTGCTGTGGGTACCACAGGAAGAACAACAAACAATTGATGTTAGTCAGTATGGTAGGGTGTCATAGCTACTATGCAGTGGAAACAAATTAGGGGGATTGGAATGTATGTGGGGAGTTATTTTAAATAGTGTGCTGGTGTTTGGGAGCTCTGAGAAGGGAATGTGTGATTTATAATTAACAATATGTTATGTGATTTTTTTCATGTCTTACTATATTAGTTTTGCTTGTCAGAACTAGGATGTGCTTCTGGCATCTAGAGAGTTGAGGCCAGGGGTGCTCCTCAGCATGCTACAATTCACAGAAGAGGCCCTCCCCAACAGAAAACATCATCCTGCCTCAAATGTGAGTACTGAGAATCACTGGTTTATTTCAAGTCATTGCTAACAATCTGTAATTAAATTCTGATAGTATAATGACATTTCAACATTCAGGGGACCCTGTATGATTAATTGAGCAGTCTAAGTAATTTGCTTATCACATGAGAGTTTTGAATTGTTTATTTATTTTTATTTTGATTTTTTAAATTTTTCTTTTTATTGTACAGTATAACACATATACAAAGCAAAGAAATAAAAAAGCAACATTTTCAAAGCACTCTTCAACAAGTAGTTACAGGACAAATCCCAGAGTTTGTCTCTGGGCTACCCTATGATCCTCTCATATTTTTCCTTCTAGCTGCTTGAATTGTTTATTTTAAATACTAAAATAACAAAGATATAAATAATTACAATGGAAACCATGGGATTTACCTTAAAAGATTGTGAAGATAATTAAGCAAGACAATGTAATAAAACTATGCACACAATGCATAAGAGATATTATGCTTTCAATAAATATTATTAATTATTAATTTTTATTTTAGTGCTATTGTTGTAACTGGTTTTATTATTATTTATTTCTCCCTGGCCTATTTCCTGGGCAGAGATTTCTTCTTATGCCACAGATTAAAGAAAGGATTTTTTCAATGTATTCATTTGCTTCTTTGAATGCAGAGATGGGAAGTTGTGTATTCATTCTCTATTTCAGCTGCTGGCTCAACTTCCAAAGTGGATTTATCTAGAGTTTCATTGGACCTGTTTTGTTATTGTTTTGGTGGGCTTATAATTTCATCTTCACTTTGAATATAAATAATACCATATTTTGTTGATGTTGTGATGGCACAATTTGATAAATATCTGCTTAAACCTTCTTTAGAGTTCTTGGAATTGAAGTAGAATATATCAAGAAGTTAAATGAACAGTTTCATTTGTAAAAAGTCACTTGAAACTTTTGAGTTGACACTGAGAATTTACATGAATTTAAGTTTCTAATATTTATCTTGCCTGCATTCTTGATGGTTTAACTCATTTAAAAATCATTTAATTTTGAAATAATTTCAAATTTGTTTTTGCAAAAATAATACAAAAAACATACATAGAACTCCAAAAATACACTCCAACCAAATGCCCACATTTACCAACTTTTGGAATTTTGCTACATTTGTTATATCATTATTTCTTTTTCCTATCTATCAACTATTTATCATGTGTCTGTCCATCCATCCATCCAACTATCATCGGGTCTAGACAGAATATAATTCAATTTGTCTATCAGTCTATTTTCTAAATACTCAGGAGCAGGTTGCAAACACATGTTCCTGTAACACAACATTTACATGTATACTTCCTAAGAATGAGGACATTTACTTATGTAACCATCCTAAGTAAAGCTAGGTAATTTGACTTTAGATTTTGAAATAATTTGAGAACCAGAAGAAATTGTAAACATAATATAGAGTCCCAGGTAATCTTAGACACTTCCTTTAATGGTAACTTATCTTATGCAACTACAGTACAATATCAAATCTAGGAAATTGACATTGGTACAATAATATTGACCAGGCAACAGACTCTTTTTGTATCTAATTGATGATTTGATGTATGTATTTCAAACACAGAATTTGATCTTCCATCTGGGTATTTTATGGCCATGTAAAACACTCAAAGAATAATTTTAAAGTTTTGGTATGCAAAAGAAAAAAAACGACAAAAAAATCTGAAAGGATAAGCACCAAAGTGGAAATAGTAATCTCCGTGTTGTGAAATTACAGGTATGTTCTGTTTTCTTCTTATACTTTTCTATATTTTCTTAATTTTTGATAATGTCTGTATATTACCATAAATACAGTAAAGACTCTAGTAAGTCTCAGAAATATTAAACATTTTTAAAATTTCTAGAATAAATACCAACTTCATATTTAATTTTATAAACTGTGTCTAAGCCTGTTTTAAAGGAGTCTTTTTTTAGGCTTAGAGAATTCCAAGTTAAACTAAGCAAATATAAGCATCCTGTGTCAGTCCACCTGGGACTTTCAGACAGGTTAAAACAGATAAAAAAATTCCTTTAGAACAAGGTCCACCCTGCTTCCTTCAGAACCAGGAGCACATACTGAGAATGTAACCTGCTATCCTGAAGAATATTACCAAGCCAGGGCATGGGATGTTGTAGCAAGGGTAAGTTAAAATGCAACAAAGCTCTCCCACCTTGTTTAAGTAAGTTTTGTCTGGATTCGGCTTTCACTTGGTTGTTGAAAACCTTTCACTATTTTCCAGAGTTCTAATCAAATTGATATTGAGAGTTTTTGCTTTGTTGTTTTCTGGTGGAGATTTGGGTCCTAGAGCTTCTTACTCTGCCATTTTTACTGACCTCAATATGTGCTAATACTTAGAATGAAAAAAGAGTAACTCAAATGTTGATTTTGATGGAGTATAATTTTACATGTGATAGTTATGATATAATTTTCATACAATGTTTGACTTGCAAAAACTATGATTTCGCACAAACATTCTGGATTTAATGATTTCCTAAATACCTCAGAATCCTTTGATATTCACATCATCTTCTTTTGGCATACATATCTGTCATCATTATTTTCAAGTTTAGCTTCTTAAATTATCTAATATAAAATGCTTTGTGTATAGTGAGAATTAACAAAATTTCTCATAGGGTCAGATTGCAAATAACTTAGGCTTTGCAGGATATACAATTTTTACTACAATACTCAACTCTGCCATTGTATTGCAAAAGCAGGTGTAAACAATATATAAATGAATGTGCATGGTTATGTTCTAATAAAATTTTATTTAGAAAAATAAGATGGTCTTGTTTTGTCCTGTGGCCATAATTTACTGGCTCCTGCTCTATTGCTTTGTCATTTGAGCAGTTCTCCAATATTACAACAATTGCCTTCCTGAACTTGTGCATTTTAATAATATTTTCCATTTCACATTTTAAAAAAATTGCATGGGAACTTATTTGGATAATTTACTCTTGGGTGAAATTTTGAGGTTTGAAGGACAATAACCACTGCATGTAATGGAATTTATGATCAGTCTGTAAATGTCTAGACATCAAAACAAAGTACTAATTTTTGAAACATTTGATTACAAATTTAATTCACACACCTTTACAATTAAAACACAAATGCAAATTAATGCAATTGATCCTTTTGAACATATGAAAAAACAGCATTTAAAATATACAAAAACACATAAAATATAAACCTAATTACAGTTAAATTTAAGGTGCAAACTTAAAGCATAAAAGAAAAACTTAAATTTTAGAATTAAAAAATACCAGCACCAAATTCTCAATTAAGTTCTTAATTCCTATAAACTTACTTCATTTCCAAAGGTTGGAAACTTGATTAGATTATCTGCATGGAGATATGACTCATGCAGTTGAGGGTATTAACCTTTGATTAGAGGGAGATCTGACTCCACCCATACCAGCTGGGTCTTGATAGTTTATTAGAATCTTTTAGAAGAGAAAATATTTCAGAGAACCATGAGAGAGCCCTTACAGCTACAGTTCTTTGGAGAGGAAGAAAGAATATGCCCCTGGGGGAGCTTCATGAAACAAGAAGCCTGGTGCCAAAGCTAACAGATGTTGCCATGTTCACCATGTGCCTTTCCAGTTGAGAGAGAAATCCTAACCATCATCAGCTCTCTTGAACCAAAGTATCTTTCCCTGGATGCCTTACATTGGCCATCTCCATAACCTGGCCTTAATTTGGACTTTTTCAGTCTTAGAACTGTAAACTAGCAACTTAATTAATTCCTCTTTTTAAAAATTATTCTGTTTGTGGTATATCACATTCTGGCAGCTAGCAAACTAGAACAGCATATCATAAATATTTAGTGATAAAATCTGGATATTACTGAAACTATATCATGCTAAAAATTATATAAACACATAAATTACATGAATACATATAATTAGCTATGCCCAAAGGAGAATAATTAGAAGAAAATACATGTCAAGATTAATAACAGTCATGTATGATTCACATTTTATTCTTGGAATTTTGCTGTACTCTAATTTTTGTGTAATAAACAAATATTTACTCCCATGATAGTGATTCATTTTCAAATATAATTCATGATGAAAAATGAAGTACTTCATTCCTGGTGGTAAATGATTTTGCCTTTCATCCAGAAATTAATTAATTTTTTCTCTAAAAAGTATCTTCTCTATCATCCAGCCAAGTATTAAAGGATGTTGAAAGAATACCCAAAAATCACTGTCAAAATTATGTGGCTTCTAAAAGAGATGGATTTTTCTGATTTAAGTTTAATGTTGAAATATTAGTCCTTGGAAATATTCCAAGTAAGCACTTTAGAAATTGATCCCAGAGACAACTGAATGGGGCATTATCAGCAATCCTAATATAAGAGCAGGTACCTTGGCATTAGCAGGGGGAGAGGCAAGGAATACCTTACTCTGTTTTTGTTCACAGAAGTTCCCAGAATACTTGTGAGACATAATTTTAGGGGAACTTTCTGTTAGACCAGGATCTGAACAAAATATTGGGTTTGATTTATTTTACTGCACCATAAAACAAAAATCTCTATACAAATATTTTAAAATAACATCTCAAAACAAACAAAATTATGTAACAGAAAATTTCAGTTCCTTAAATGCTCTATGTATTGTAAATATGGGGAAATTTGAGGTTGATTCATTTTTAGATGAATAATACTTAAATTAATCACTTTAGGCTCATGGTAAGTATTATTTCCAAAGTTAAAAGGTTTTGGACATGTCATTTGGGTCTTGCCTAAATATTCATAGATGCATCATTTAGGTCTTTCCTAAATAATGCCAGGATTTGTGGAAATGGAAATATAGAACTTGTGGGATCAGAATGTACTAGCCATCTATGTATAGTAAAAATATAATTTCGGGAAGAAATTTGATTTAAATAAACAAGTTAAAATGCATCATATCTTCTGAAAATTAATATTAGTGTGTGGCCTATAACACTAATGCACCCAGTAAAGTTGCCTAAGATTTAATTCCTTAACTGCCATTGATATGAAATAATATTGGATACAAAGAACAGAAAATAATGCTTTAAAACTATCATTATTTATTTATTTCATATTTATCAATTAAAACTTTTTTGAAAGTAATTGTAAATAAGAATATATTGTGATGAGCATGATCTCTAGATTCAAGGAATTTTTGTAAAATCACTTAATGTTTATATCTCTGGGTAAGCTATTAAAAGATTTTTTACCCTAATTCTCATCTAAAAAATGAACAGAATTATAACTCTAATATTTTCATCTGGATACATGTACTAATAAAGGGGACTATTTATGACAGTTCAGGTTCATTTTAATTATTCAATATATATGAGTTTTTATTATATAAAATGTAAATTATGGTTTCTACCTGGTTTACATTTGGCAGTCACAGTAATAATTTTTTTAGGTACATGAGGACCAATATCATTTATTATGAGTAGAGGAAATAGGGTTGACAAGATAATTGTTTTTCAGATACAAAAACTATCACATATTAGAACAACAGTTGTTACAAAAGACAAAAGAAGGATGCTTGACTTGTCCAAATAAAAACCTAAGTCCTCTTCATAAAATAATGTTGAATCATTTCAGATGATAAAATATATTCAACATGAGTAAAAACATGAATCATGTATTTATGACTATATAGATCATTTCTATTTAATTAAAAATATTTTCTGAAAGTTAATGATAAACTAGTGTATCCACAGAAAGATGAACAGAACAGTGAAATTTCTACAAATTACCTTAGATGAAAGAGTTGAAGAATTGAATTAAATATTTATTGAACAAATGCAGAGAAAATGAACACGGGGTATTTAACCTGGGGATACAATAAACAAGCTCAAATGTTCAGAGGGCTGTCACATGAAAAATGAAAGATTGGTTTGTTCAGTATTTCTCTAGAAGGCAGAACTTGAACTGAGTGATAAATGCAAACAACCAACAGGCTGCAAGGAGAATTGTACCAAGTGTATCACTTATCTTAAATAGATTATCTTACAATATCATGCATGCTACACTTTTTCTCTTTTCTGAAAAGAGATACTATAACTTAACATTTCTCATGAATGTCTTAAGTAAGTTGTGCTTTCATGACAAGCTCCCCACTGCAAGCAATGGATGCACTCACAGTATCAACAAAAGTTTAAACTGTTTTTTAAAGGCAATGGTCTTTTGTTCCTTGGTTATATTTTAGTATTCTCAGGAGGTGAGGTGAAAAAGAGAGCATATTCCGCAAAGAGGGTGAGTCTGAATCCCAACGATTGTGATATTGCCTTTTGAGGACAGTACTCAAATCCCAAATGAATTACACAATAATCAAATAATGGTACTGATGTGAGTGTGCTGGGAGGGGCTGGAGGTGGTAGGGGTGTGAAGAAGAGGGCAGGGAAAACTCAGTTGACAATCTCTGCTCTGCATTAAACAGGCAAGCTATGTTTATGAGTCACTAGGAAAAATAACCTCTCCACATAATATTGATGGGTCTCATGTAAACTGATGAATATTACTACATGAGAATTGTTTCAACAACTATTCAGCCAAATGTTTAAGACAACATATATATTATATTATACATGGATTTTATCACATACTCAATAAGGAATGCCAAGGTGCTTAATCTATTCAATAAATTGAAAATAAAAATTTTACATTTCCCTATTTGTCAGTGTACACAACTCTGAAAGTGGATCTTGAACTCTGTGTGACATATAAGTTTTAAGGAAAGCCACGTAATCAGTCAATCTGGCTAACTTCTGTTCACTGGGGATTGGTGGGACTAAGGCAAGCTCCAATAAGGGAATAAAGCTGTTAAAGGAGACCTCCATGGAACTGCAACTGGCTTTTTGGGCATAACCATTCTTGTGGTGGAGTCAGTTTGTCATCCTTGTTCTTTCACAGCATCTTCTACAAGAAACCCAACAAAGGCTGCAAAATCATCAGGAAACCCAACAAAGGCTGCAAAATCACCAGCTATACACTTAAGAAACCAGGGTGAAAGCCCAT
>PVIY010048012.1:0-17535 GCA_004026745.1 Myrmecophaga tridactyla | reverse complement strand
CTTTTTTTCTCTATTATCGTTTTATTTCTTTTTCTGATGTCTTTTTATTTCTTTCTCTAAATCGATGCAAATGTTCTAAAAAATGATGAATATGCAACTATGTGATAATATTAAGAATTACTGATTGTGTATGTAGAATGGAATGATATATTAATGTTCTTTTGTTAAGTTTTTTAATTAATAAAAAAGTTTAAAAAAATACATTTCATATTTACCTTTGAAAAATAGACAAATATATACTTGGCTCATTGGGCTAAGCTGTCTTTTGGCTGAAACCTACAAACAGGCAGTCTGGATTATTTATTCTCCCTGTCTCTCTCTCTCATTACTATTGCCTTGTAGTTCATATAATATACTATAAATGCCATCTAATATAAGCTGGAACCATGGGCAAGAAACTTAATATCTGTGCGTCAGTTTCTTCCTCTGTGTATAACCCAAGTGCACCAAGTTTTCTCTCCTTGTTGGGGGCGGGGGGGGTGGCAGGGCAGAAAGGTATGGATAGCGAGAAGGAAAGAAAGAACATTTGTGGACCATTCCAATTTCCTAAAGTAAAAAAGATGGTCATCGCCAAAAATGAATTTCACTGCTTCCCTCAAATGTAGAAAACACATCAGGCTTTACAAACAGTAGCATTTTTATCTTTTGGCCCACTACATATGAAAAGAGGAGGTTGTACCAGATCACCTCTAAGATCCCTGCAGCTCTAGCCTCCAAGGAATCAGTAAACAGAGTAAAAAGAACACACTCTTTGAAGATCCAAACTGAACAGTGAACTTCTCTGAATCTCTATTATTCTGTAATAGAGGCATAATAAATTTGCTTCTCAGAATGATTATGAAGACTAACAGGGGGCTTAATTCAAAGTCCAGTAAATATATATAAATATATTTGTATTTGGGGGGGGGACATGGGCAGGTACCAGGAATCGCACCCATGTCTCCAGCATGGCAGGTGAGAACTCTGCCTGCTGAGCCACCATGGCCTGACCCAAATATATTTTTAAAAGGTGGCCAGTATGATTATTGCAAGTCTAAATTGTTCCTGGTGTATCTGTATTGGTTTTCCACCTTGCAGTCAATGTTTTTCAAACTTTCCTGACAGCAAGCGTCAGTAATAAGAATATTTTACGTAGTCACAAAGTACACTATATACAAAATGATACTGGCCATTATTACCTAAAATGCACTCTGATACTTTCTATCCTGTTCTTTTTAACCTGGTGGCAACCCACTAAATTGACTTCAAAATCCCCAATAGGTAGTGACCCCACTGAAAAACACTAGTCTGGATTACAAACTCCTTGAGATCAAGGACATATCTCTTTCTATACCACCAAACACAATGCTGGACATGTATTTGCCAAATAAACATTTGATTGAATTTTTTTTGTATGCTCTTTGGTGGGTGTCACATTCCATTCTTTTTCCATGTGTCTATCCCATTACTACAGCTCCACTTGTTGAATTGGGGTTGGGGGGTGAGGGGAAAAGAAGTGCATAGGCTGGGAATCGAACCCAGATCAACTGCATGGCAGGCGAGGATTCTACTACTGTACTACCCTTGCATCCCTCATGCTTGACTTTTAAGGTCAAGATATATTTGATGCCTTTTATGCCACTAATTTGGACATGTGTTATTAAATATTTACCAAATATTCAATGCCTGGGAGCATTGAATTATTTTAAAATAACTACCAGGAAAGTATATGCCAATAGCTGGCAGATGTTTTTAGAACAAATCATATTATTATAAAAATACATGTGGATGCTTCTTTGATACAGAGATTAGTTTTACCCTGGAAGGCATTAGCTCTCTCCAAGGGTGTTGAGATTCCACATGCTACTTAGAACCCTGTGCCAGTTTGAAGGTATTATGTAAGCCCAGAAAAGCCACGTCCTTTAATCCTCATTTACTATCGCTGGGTGGGATCTTTTTGTGTCCATGGAGATGTGATCCACCCAATTGTGGATGGTAACTTTTGATTAGTTTGTTTCCATGGAGAGGTGTCTCCCCCCATTCAAGGTGGGGTTGCTTACTGGAGTCCTTTAAGAGGGAACCATTTTGGGTAAAGCTATAGAGCCACTAGAACCAACAAAGCGCACACAGCCAGAGAACTCTGGAGATGCAGAAAGAAAACACTCCTGTTGAAGCCCTATGAAATGAGAAGAGAAAGCTAGCAGATGTCGTCATGTGCCTTTCCAGCCGACAGAGGTGTTCTGAACTCATCTGCCTTCTTGAATCAAGGTATCATTCCCTGGATGTCTTGGTTTGGACATTTTCATGGCCTTAGAATTGTAAGCTTGCAACTTAATAAATTCCCCCTTTTAAAAGCGATTCTGTTTCTGGCATATTGCATTCCAGCAGCTTACAAACTAAAACAACCTCCCCCACTCCAAATTAATGTACATAAGTCAAGGTCCCTATAATCATAAGGCAGCTTGTGTGTTTCTCATCAGATGATACATATATAATGGGAAAGGAAAAAGAAGCCGCTTCAATATTTCATATCACCTCACTGCATTTTGAAAGGAATTCTATCAAATAAATATTAAACAGCAAATGATAAATACTTTTTGCTGGTGAAATAAGATGATAATCAAATTATGTATTGTACCTTTGAGAACATCCATGGATCAGTGATCTATTCTCTTGATAAAAACTCAAAAATAAATACAATCAATACTAAAGTAAGAAATTATTATGGAGGGTTTACTATATTTGCAAGGTGCTATGATTAATACAAAACTATGTAAGACCAGTTTAAAATCTAGTGGAGCTTAAAAATATAAGGTTTCTGAACTATGTACAACATGACTACAGGTACAACCATGATTTCCCACCCCACCACTACCTCCCAGATTCACCTCCACTATCACCATCACCAGATGAATTCCCAATGAAACAAGTAGTGCAAATAGAGGTAAAACTTATATTGGCATTAAAAACTAGGACTGGGTGTCAGTCACAGGCCAAGAAATGTCTAACCTCATTCCCCATGCCTGCTTATTCTGAGCAGTAGAGTCATTCCATTCTGGACCCATCTAGCTTATGCCTCAAGATTTCCTGCTGGTGTTACCAGCCACAGCAAGAAGAAAATATTCTTCCCATCACTCACCTCTAAAGGCAGAAATACAAGTTTAGAGGCCAGCTTTAAGGGTCCTCACAAGGTGTTCACTGAGTCATATGTTTCTAAAATTTGCAAAGGCAAGATATTTTAACTGCAATCAGTTAAGACCACTGTATGTTTCTATTCGGACTTCACCTTTATTGTATTTCTCCTTTTGCAGGGTAGCCTGGGAGTGGCCTCAGGCAGTTCTGAAATCTAAGGGAGAGCTGAATTTGATTTGGATCTAGGGGGACCTATTTCTGTGATTCACAGTCAATTCAGAAATGGCGAAGTTAGTCTTCCAGTGGAAGAATGGCTTCTGGCAATTTTACTGCCCACTCCATGAAGCACATGACACCATGACACGAAGTTGCAGGGCTGAGGGTTGCATCAAGATATGAACATGACCTATAGTACCCAGCACAAGATACACACATGCCCTCAAGGAAAAACAAGCATGAACTGTAAAGAACCAGAAGCAAGACTGTGGAAAATTATTCCAAATTTTATATCACATATATGAAAGAAACTTGAGAAGTTTTGACAAACTGACAAATGAAAGAAAGAATATACATATCATTAGTAACAAGCAGAAACTTTTGAAAAAAATAATTAAAAAAAGAGACATTCCTAAACCATTAGGGGAAAGAGTGACAGACTTTTCTATTCTCTTTAACAAGGTGATTGAAGAAAATGAGGCAAAAGATATATAAAGGAAAATTCTAAAGATGTGCCAGACAGTGTAGTAATGGCCGTGAAGAAGAGTAGTAAATAGAGTCAGGCTGATGACAGGGGATCTTAGAAAATGTAAAAAAAAAAAACAAAAAAAGCTTTCTGAAGGGTTTTCCCTGAAGTAAGGTCTATATCCTCTATAAAAAGTAAAAGGAGAGGAAAAAAAATAGGGAAGAGATGGAGAGAGGAAGAATCCCTAGGAGAGACAAGTACAAACAAGACTTGAGGAAGACTTTTAAAATAATAGTGAAGCATTCTAGAACCAGGAGATCTTAAAACACATCAGGACAAATCATCTCCTTGAAAGAAATTCCTGCAAACATCTAGGCCAGGAAAACCCAACTCATTCTCTAATGAGTTACAAAAGAATTGTTAAAACCTACAAGAAAACGGTAGGAAAGTGTAGCAAAACTTATTTGACAACAGGGTGTGACAAAACAGATGAAAATACTGACCACATATGTTGCCATGAGTTAAAAATGAATTCTCTAAAAAGAAAGACCACAAAGCATAGCTCCTAAAACTCAGAGAAGGAAACAGTGATGAAAAAGGAATGAGATAAAATAAGTATTAGGAGAAATCAGGAAAAAAAAATTGAAGGAAAAAAAAGCAGTATTAAGTGGGGACAAAATTAAAGTGAAAAAGAGAAAAAACGTCATAGGAATACACAGTGATTAACATAGATTATAGGAATTATAAAAGCAATCAAAATGAGACACATTAAAAAAAGAGTTTAAAAAAGGAGAGAAACTGAAATATTATAACAACAGGCAAATAAGATCCATCATAAGCATAACTGCTGTCTTAATAGATCAGAACAAATATTTGAAATTATAATTCAAGAAAATTTCCTTGGAATAAAAGAACATTTGAATTTAAATACTGAAGTGGCATACCATGCCTAAGAAAATTGAACCAGAACAGTCAGCACTGAGATGAATCCTAATAAAGTAATTTAATATTAAGGATTTTAAAAAAATCATTTGGGCCATCAGGAAAATGGGTCAAGACACTTTTAAGGGGAAAAACTAACCTCAAAATTTTCCACAGCATCATTCAATGTGAAAAAACAGTAGAGCAATATCTATGATATCTTCAAGGGGAAAAGTGCAAGCAGGGGATTTTAGAGTCAGCCAAGCTATCTTTTTGAATAGAGGTTACAGAAAAACAATGTTAAACATATAATAACCCAGGGAATACTTTTCTCATGAGTCCATCTTGAAGAAACATCTAAGCAACAGATTGCAGCCAACTGAGATATGACTGGAAAAACCACATCAAAATACCTGGTAGTGTGCATTAAATGTATCTAACTGTAAAATCAGGATTAAAATAATTTGTGGATTACAGTGACATCACATTGTAAATGTTAAATATGCACAGATAGTATGCCAAGCAATTGCCCTCATAATTGTATACCTGCAGAATCTCTAGTACAGGTGTCCAATAAGATATGTTCAGAATTTCATTACAGCATGGTTTACAGAGAGAAACCCTGAACGTCATTGGCCTTCTTGAATGAAGGTATCTTTCCCTGGATGCCTTAGATTGGACATTTTTATAGCCTTGCTTTAGTTGGGACATCTTCATGGCCTTAGAACTGTGGACTTGCTACTTAATAAATTTCCCCTTTTAAAAGCCATTCCAGTTCTGGTATATCACATTCTGGGAGCTAGCAAACTAGAACACTGTGTGACTCCACTTTCATGACCATGATAAAGGTAAAATTTTTGGCTTATAATACAGAATATAGGAGACTTAGAGATACATAGAAGGTAGTAATAGATGAACGGGTAGCTAATGAGGTTGAACTCTAATACAAGGGAATAGATAGAAGTGAAGGCAGTTCTCTAGTGGGTCTATTAGTAATATTACCATATTGAAGGTGAACATAATTGAAATAAAATTACCATACTGAAGATGAACATAATTGAAAGGGCTTGTATAGACCTATGTAACCCACTGATTAACACTACAAATATAAATAAGTTCTTACATAAACTACTACAAAGGTATGATTCTTGTACAAGAGTTTTAAGTTCAGGGTATAAGGGGGAAACTGCTATTGCATGCAATGGGCTATGTTTAATAGAAAATGTCAGCAGTACCACAGCAACACCAGGGTTAAATAATGGGGAGAGAGACAAGAGTTAAGGGGAGGTTTAGATTTCCTATTTGGTGAGGGTGTGCTTATTGGTTATCTTTTTCTTGGGAACAATGAAATTACATAAAGTTGAGACTGTTAATGGATTGTGGACTTTGGACATTATAAAAGAAGCCTAATGAATGCAGGTGGCTGAAGGATGTACTGATTGAGAAGTAGATTGGTGAACCATGGTATATACACATGAACAAATACTGTACTGCCTACAAAAAGGAATGAAGTTTTGAGGCATGCAACGTTGTGAATGAACCTGTGGGACATGAGGCAAAATAAGCCAGAAACAAAAGAGCAATTATTGTTTGGTCTCCTTTAGAAAATGCTTATAAGAAAACAGGGGACAAGATTGTAAGCTCATATAGCAGTCACATTTAGCCCAGAGTGGTAATAATTATTTCTGGATTTTGAGAGGCTCTTTTATAAATGTATAACCTGGTATTTAGAGATAAGAATGAAGCTGATCAGGTTGAGATTAAGGTAATTCAGAACACAGGAGTAACAAAGATATTGTCTATATTTTAGAATCTCACCTACTCTTTTTTTTCTCTCTTTTTAATTTTTTTGAAATTTTTATTGATAAAACAATGTACAAGCACATACATTCTTAATATACAAACATTCCATAAGCAGTGTACAATCAATGGTTCACAATATCACCACGTAGTTGTATATTCATCACCATGATCATTTTTTTAGAACACCTGCATCACTCACCTATTCTTTGAGACCAAAGGAAGAAAAGTTTATTTTGTCTGGAACCTAAATTTTCTGTAGCACATAATCTAACTCAACCTGTCTGGATATCATTTAAACAATCAAAACACAGGGAGCCCAGAATAAGAATGAGGTCCTTTAATCCTATATAGCTTAATGTAATGCCTGGATACATCCTAGAACATATTACGCCGAGAATCAAAAAGTGTTGGCAAAGTCCCTTGAGGGATTGGAGAAAAAAACATGAAACTATTAAATTTTACCCCCAGGGAAACACCTGATACTGTGTCTAACATTAGGGACACCCATATCAATAGGCCAAGCCCTTGATCTTGAGGTTTGATCTTGTGAAGCTTAAGTATGTAGCAGAGAAACTTAGCCTACCTATAGGTATGCCTAAGAGTTACTTCTGGAGGACCTCTTTTGTTGCTCTGATGTGGCCTCACTCTCTCTAAGCCCAACTCTGCAAGTGAAATCATTGCCCTTCTGACTACATGGGACATGACATCCAAGGGTGAAAGTCTTCCTGGTGGCATGGGAGATGAACCGAAGAGATGAGTCTGGCCCTGGTGCTATGGGATCAACAATGCCATGCTGACCAAAAGGGGGAAAAGAAATGTAATAAATATGGTGTCAGTGACAGAGAGAGTTCAAACAGAGTGGAGTGGCAACTCTGGAGGTCACTCCTACACAAAATTCAGTTGAACGTTGCTACCTATCAAAACTTGTCAAACCCCAACCAAAACCATTCCAGCCAATCCTAAAAAACACCTAGGGCAATACAGAAGATTCTACCAAGGTTCCATGCACTAGGGTAACTTTCCAGAAACCTACAACCTTCAGATGGGTCCCTGGACAAGGTAAGTTCTGAAACCTAGAGGGCCAGCCTTTCCGGAACATCAACTAGATTCATCTCCCTACCCTACATTATTGACAGTCCCTTCCAAAACGAAAAAGTTAGAATGGGCATTGCCCAAATACCACTAAAGAATGGAACAGAAAGATCAAAGGTGATAGTGGAGTTATACAGAGAAGGTAGGGTTTAACAAATGAGTATGATTGCTGAATCATTATATTGCTATTTCTTTTAGTTTCCAGTATCTTAGAGCAGCTAGAAGTAAAAACTTAAAGTTGTGGAATTATAACCCATACCAAACTCTAAATCTGTTCTACAACTAATTGTTGTGATATGCTTTGAAATTTATTGCTTTGTTGTATATATGCTAGTTTTCACCAAAAAAAAAAAAAAAGTCGATTGTGATGATAAAAAAAATATTTATTCCTTCTAATCTCCAATGTTCTGGAGCACCTAGAAGGAAAAATCTGAGATGATGGTATGACAGCCCATGACAAACCCTGGGATCTGTCCTGTAACACTTGTTGAAGAGTGCTTTGAAAACTACTGCTTTTTTTCTTTCTTTGCTTTGTATATATGCTATATTATACAATAAAAAGCGTTTTAAAAAAATCTTTACCTTGTACTTAGAACATGCAAGTCTTCAAGCCTTAAAAATTTTGAAAGGAAATTAAAAGTTAAGAAAAATGTATTTAGTTGTATATTTGCTTATTTTTTAACGTTTCCTTATAATTCTAGCATGAAAAAATATTCACGATTTCCTTAAATAATTTTCCACTTGTTAATTTTTTAATATTTTTTGAAATTGCAATATTAATTGTCATCTAAAGGCTTATGAGGTTTCATCAGTGTCAAGATTTGTGAGAGAATAACTAAGGCTGCTTTATTAGAATAAAGAGCAAGACTTAATAAATGAATTAACTGCCATCTTCTGTCTTTCGAAACTCACTATTCTTTAGTAAATGTGAATGAGCAGAATGTCAGAAATCTTATTTAATATTACCACCCACATGTCTGGCAATAAGCCAAAATGACTGCCAGATTTTAGAGGGGTGGTTTCATCAGCCACAATCCCATGGGCAAAACAACTTTCCACCCGTTTTATTTTGGAGTAGAAGCTGGGAGTGTGCAGGATGCCTTCTATCGGTCCCTCTGAGCCACACCCCACTTCTCCAGGGCTCTGCACACAGTGCACCAAGAGGCTCCCGTCCCTCTGACCCCTGGTTGGTTTTGCAAGCAGCAGGAGCAGGAGTCTGGAATGAGGGAGAAAAGAGAAGCTGGGTTTGTTTGCCCCTGGCTCCCCCTTCCCACTTTGTGCTGCCTTCTCTACCTGTGGCTGGCTGCAGGTCCTGGCAGCCTTTCTCCCATTCAGATATGGAAAAGGACTCTCCACAATTGCTAGCTCCAGGACACCACACTGTTTGGCTTCCCTAAACCCTCCCTACACCTTTACTAGGCTATTCTAAAATCACCCAGTTCAAAGGTCCCAATGGTGTCCTGTTGGGGCTTGGCTGATGAAGAGAAGGCCTGAGAGGAAGGGAGGAAGAAATGTACACTATCCAAATGAGGGAGAAGAGCTACATAAATGTTAAGTACCTCATGGGTAATTGCCATCCACCATTAATCAATGTCTCTGTTTTAGTGGGAAATATATATATATATAATTAGTAAATATTATGTAGTTAAATATACTAAATTACTATGAACACAGCAATTTTAATTATTCCATGCTTCTAAAACAAGTTTATATTTTGCAGAATGCTCTTACCTAGCCTTTAAATCATTTAGTCACTTACACCCTCACTCCCAAAACACATGAGCAGCTGAAGACAGATATTACTAACTCCTTGTTAAGACAGATATTACCAACTCCTTGAAGAACTGACGAAAGTGAGCCCTGGCCTAAAATAATTCAATGATTTAGTAGAGCATTGTCCAACAAGAGGCAAGAGCCCACATCTTTTGAGATTCAGACTCACCATATGAATTCTAAATGGTTTAAACAGCATTTCTATCTTAGCAGAACTACTACCTACAAGCTTAAATATGCCTGATTTAACCACTCACTAAGCTAAATGATACTTTTCATTACCTATAACCTAAAATTAATATCTGGCACTGAAAAACTTGGCTGCCCTCTCATTCCTGCTTCCAATTACCCATTCTGGGTCAAAGGGAGAATTCCAGAAGGAATTTAGTGCCTGAATTTTTTATCTTCTTTCTTACTAAACAGAGCCCAGAGTGCCCCCCTGTGTATAAAGTAGGAGTAAATCTCCACTGCTACCATTACTACCAAGAAGTTTATGTATGAGTACTTATTTTACTGATAAAAATACAATCTGGGTGGCAGTTTTTAAAAACTAAAATGTTTAACAAATTGTTATACTGTTGGTATCACTGTTTTCTATCTAAGCATATGTACTGTTTAGAGTTGGAGTTGGGGACTCTAGATTGGGGACAATCACTAGTTGAGATTGGGGACATCACTAGATTGGGGACAATCAATTCCACACACTAGTCTTATTTTATTATAAACTGAAAATTAAGAACTCCAAATATCTAGATGGTATTATAAATAATTACAGTTTGAGATTAAAGGTTTATAATTGAATGTTCAAACACATGAAAACATTATAATGAAGTTTACAAAACATCACTGTGAGTTTCAAAGGCTTTCTGTCATGAGGGTTCTTACCCGATTTTAATTTACCCCAGATAACTCCTTTTTCAACAAGGAGAAATCCCAAGGGTTTTCCTTTTTTCCGTAAGTCTTATAGAGTTCTCCAATTTTTCTTTTTTTTTAGAGTTGTCCATTTTAAAAGGGATTGACAGACAAACCCTGTTCAACAACTTGCAAAGTCACCACTTGTCTGTCAGAAAGGTTTGGTTAACAATGGCTACTGAGCAGAACTTTCAAGCAAATTCCTAAAGAAAATGTCCAGGTTACTAAAACAACTTGCCCATTTACCAGCTGGGAAAGCCAACTATCATATTTCTAAAATAACAACTTTGGAAGACTAGAAGCACCCATGATAGAATTTGTTTTTAAACAGAAATATTGATAATATTATTAGAGTTGGAAAGCAATTAGATTTCATTTGGAGAGTAAAATGTCTTTTTATTTCAATTCACTTACACATTCCTACATTCTCAACTATTTGTTGTGTTCTAGTGTCCTCCAATGGATATTCTCGATAGTACTGGTATTACAGAATCTATTTAGATCTGAGAATCACCAGGAGGCTGAATGGTACCTGAGCTTTGTGAGAAAACAAATCCTCAAAGAAACCCAGTTCTCTCAGTCTGAGCTGAAACCAGTTAACACTTATGGAACATTTTTAAATCATTTTACTTAACAGAAAATCAGTTTGAGTCATTCAGATAAAATCCTATAATTTCTCTACTTATCAAATTGATTAATCTTGGAAGTGATGGGCCCATTTAATAAAAGTTTTGTTGAAAAGTTTTTAAACAATGTGATTCAGCAAATGGAATTTAGAAACATGTGGCACAATGATAGACTCTGAATGTCAAGTATTCCCAGTTAATATTTTGAATTAACCTAGAGAAAACCAGAAAGTACTCCAGAAATTAGTTTAATTCAAAACCAGTTCATTATTCAAAATAAGAAAAGATAAAGAAAAAAAACATATTACTAAACATTAATGGATAGGAGACCAGTCTGAATTATTAAAAAGTCTGAATTAGAATATATATTTTAAAGAACTGTGCTTTCATATTTTCATGACCAGAATTAGGATGTAGTTTCAATACATACTCCAAGTAATAATACAGCATAGTGCTATTCTTGTAACTTGAAGTGTCCAGCAGGGTCTAGCAACCACATGTCCCAAACTCTCCTGTTATTTCCGTTTTAAATAATCTCTCCTATTCCCACAACAGGTGTTGAATCATCCATTAAATCAAGTGTCCCAATTTTGATCCAGAAAATATGGTAACCCAAACTGTGGGTGGAAGGAAGGAAGTACATGATGAGGAATTAGTGTCAATGGATAATGCAAGAATAACTACTTTTATGGAGAAGAATGTGGACCATTCCCTGCTCCCACTCAGAGCTAGAGGACAGTGAAAACATGATGTTATCTGATATTCTACAGATGTATATATATTTCTCTAATGCAATTACTAGTACATTTTAAATAGCCATATAGTACCACAACCATCCACTGCGACAATATTAAGGGTATGAGTCCTTCGCCTACCTCACCCATTTCATGGGAATTCCAAAGATTTCTGTTATACCTGCAGAACAGAAGAGCCAAAAAGTTTCTATGCATTGAATGGCAGCCAGATATTTTAATAAAATGATGAGTCATAGTCCTCAGGGAGCTCCAATAATGGGATATTAATTTCAGATTATGAATACTACATTCTGAGTTGAAATCAAGTAACACGGCACATCCTAAAAGAAAGTACATAATGAGTATCTGTAAGTTGAGTGCAAAACATGAAGGTATATGGGCTTACACATACCTTCCAGTGCAAACCTGGAAATTATGATGACAGTGCTATAAATATAATGCAGAATCCCACTGAGCTGTGCCATCAAGAAGACAGTCAGGCCTATGTTTATTTGCAATACAAACATAACTAAAGAATGCACAGAAAAGCATGTGAAGGTACAAGCATGCAAGTGTGCACATGTGGATGTATACATAAATATGAAAACGATTTGACCCTGAGACCAGCAGACCTACAATCTCCTGGAAGAAAATTCACCACGTTTTTTTTTTTTGAGTCTGTGTAAAATAACTTTTAGCAGCAGAAGAACAGCTGCTATTTCCTAAAGGTAATGAAAGAAATAGGAACACTAGGAAATCAAAAGAACTTGAGGTATCACACCAGTTTAAAGACTAGTTGCCACTGGAAGACATCCAGTAAGGCAGAGAAATATGGCATGAGAGGAAAACTGAGAAGATACCAGTAATATGGAGTCCAGGGAACAAAGAATTTCCATGAGGAGGAAAAAGAATGGAAAGCAATTTTAGGAAAAATGAATCTGAGCCATTCACTAAAATAAAGTCACTGATGGAGTGAAGTTAATGTTGACATAAAGATGTTTGTCCAGTAGAAAAGATAACCCAAATGTTACAGTTTACTGTATTATAGGACATTGTCTAGTTTTGTGTACAACCTAGAAAGCCAAGCTTAATATTCCTTTATTAAATTACTAAACATATCTAAGTCCTCAAATGCTCTTGGAACCAACCACATAGTGATTTTCTCATCAATCAGTTAGATGAGTAAAAACTTCAATGGTCTCATTTTATTTTTTGAGAGTCAGTCAGGGGTACAGGGGTAGTTCAGTGGTGAAATTCTTGCCTGTCATGCACAAGACCCAGGTTTGATTACTAGTCCATGCATCTTCAACCCAAAAAAAGGTCTGAACAAAATTCCCTTTGACATCCATCTCACATATCTGTCTCTGTTAATGTACAGATATAGAAATATATATATATATATGTAGGGAGACAAAATTTAAAAAAATAAAAGTTCTTAATTTTTTGAAAAGTACACTATAAGACTATTCTTCCTTTTAAAGGCTTTGCTCACCCTTGCCTCCACTGCTCAAACACTTGCACCCTATAAGGAATATCTTCTCCTTCTTTATGCTTATCAAAATCTTACCTTCTAGCTGGAACTTCCAGGGAAGAGGGTGAAGTAGGGAGCTTCAGGACTTACTACTCCAAAAACAGCTAGTGGACAGGCAGAAAATATCTGGAACAACTGTTCTGGGACTCTGGACACTAACAGAGCACTAAACAGCATCCAGGAAGGAGCAGAATGAAGAGGCTGAGAAACTGCAGTAAAAAAACTTGTGAGTAACTCACTCCATGGCAGCTACTGGTGCCCATCCTCCACTGTCACCTCTGATCAAGTCTCTGACTGCTGTGGACAGAAAGGGATGCAGAATCCCTCCTCTCCAAGCAAGGGGGTGGGGGTGGGGGGCAGCTAGGTTACATGGATGAGTACTGATCACTATTTTTGAAAGTGAATTTAGATCTCTGGGTCCCACCTCTGAACCGCTATTGCAGCGCACCCCAGACAGGCACTGTCGTGGCCATTATTTCAATCACTCCTTCCCCCCTTGCCCCCAGTAGGGGCAAAAGTGGTGGACATTTGAAGATGCAGGACCTCCCTCAGACTGCAGGGAACAATTTGATGAAAAGTACTATCTGCTGGATAGGCCAGGAAAGTGCAGCTTTGGGGAGCCATCAAAAAGGCCTTTGTGCATCTTTCCTGGCCCTCTCCCCATGGCTCATTGGAACTAACACGTGCCCCCTTGGCCCAGTTTTGATTGGGAAATACTGACTTGGGAAGTACTGTCTGGGGTGACCCTCCTCCCAGAATTTGTCCTCCAGGCAAAAGCAGCTAGAGGCAATGAAAGGAGCATTAAAAAAAAAAAAAAAACCCTATAAAGGCAAAATAAAAACAGAGTCATGGGATGCAGTGAAGCCAGTGCTGAGAGAGAAATTTATAGCCCTAAATATTGGAATTAAAAAACAAGAAAGGGGTGGCTGCTGTGGCTCAGCAGGCAGAGCGCCGACCTGCCGTGCTGGAGGTCTGGAGTTCAATCCCTGGTGCCTCCTGCCCATATGCAAATTTAAAAAAATAGATAAATAAAAAAATAAAATAAAAAACAAGAAAGATAGTATGTTCAACAGTGGCTCAGTGGCAGAATTCTCACCTGCCATGCCAGACACCTGGGTTCGTTTCCTGGAACTGGAAAAAAAAAAAGAAAGAAAGAGCTAAAATCAAAATACCTAACTGCACACCTGTCAGAACTACAAAAAGAACAGAAAACTAATCTCAAAGAAAGCAGAAGAAAAGAAATAATAAATATTAGAGCAGAAATAAATGAAAAAGACATTAAAGAACAATTAACAAAACCAAAAGTTGGTTCTTTGACAATATCAATAAAAATGATGAACCCTTAGCTAGACTGAGAAGGAAAAAGAGAGAGAGGATATAAATAAATGAAGTCAGAAATGAGAGGGAGTCATCACTACTGACCCCACAGAAATAAAAAGAATTATAAGAGGAGACTATAAACAACAGTATGCCAACAAGTTAAACAATGTCAATAAAATGGACAACTTCCTACAGTCACATAAATAACCCATACTGACTCAAGAAGAAATACAAGACCTTATCAGACCAATAACAAGTAAAGAGATTGAATCAGTTGTCGAAAACCTCTGAACAATGAAAAGTCCAGTACCAGATGGCTTCACAGGGGAATTCTACCATCATTCCAAGAATTATATATCATTATCAAGTGTGTTTTATCCTATACAAGGGTGGAGCAACACAAAAAAATCAATTAACGTAATCTACCACATTAACAAATCAAAGGGGAAAACCACATGATCATCTCCATTAATGCAGAAAAGGTATTTGACTAAATCCACCATCCTTTCTTGATAAAAACATTTCAAAAGGTAAGAATAGAAGGTAACTTCCACAATACAAAAAGGTCACAGCTAACATCATACTCAATAGTGAAAGACTGAACGCTTTCCCTTTAAGATCTGGAATAAAACAAGGATGCCCATGGTTACCACTTTTATTCAACATTGTGCTAGAAGTCCCAGCTAGAGAAGTTAGGCAAGAAGAAGAAATAAATGATCATATGTTAAGAATGTTTGTGTTTGTTTGTTGTTATATTTTTTTAAAAATTAAAAAATTAATTTTAAAAAAGGAAAAAAGAAAAAGAAATAAAAAGCAATCACATTGGAAAGGAAGAAATAAAACTTTCACTATTTGCTGACAGCATGATCCTATATGTAGTAAGACCTGAAGATCTACAACAAACCTGCTAGACCTAATAAACAAGTTCAAAAAAGTGGCAGGATAAAAGATCAACCACTCAAATTAATGTACAGTTTCAATGCAATCAAAATTCCAATGGCCTAATTTGCAGAAATGGAAAAGCCATTATCAAATGTATTTGGAAGGGTAAAGTGTTCTGAATAGCCAAAAATATCTTGAAAAAGAAGAACAAAGTTGGAGAGTTCACACTTCCTGACTTTAGAGCATATTAACAAAGGTACAGTGGTTAAACAGCATGGTAATGGCATAAAAATAGATATATATTGACCAACTGAATAAAGTTAAGAGTTCAGAAATAGACCCTTAGACCCTAACACCTATAGTTAGTTGATTTTGACAAGGCTTCCAAGTCCACTCAGCTGGGGCAGAATAATCTCTTCATCAAATGGTACCAGGAGAATGGGCTATCCACATTCAAAAGAATGAAGATGATCCCTATCTCAGACCTTATACAAAAATTAACTCAAAATGGATCAAAGACCTAAGCATAAGAGGCAGGACCATAAAACTACTAGAGGAAAAAATATAGGGAAGCATCTTCAAGCTCTTGTGGAAACCAACGGTTTCTTAGATTTTATACAAAAAGCACAAGAATGAAAGAAAAAATTGATAAATGTGACCTCCTCTAACTACAAACTTTTGTGCATTGAAGGACTTCTTCAAGAAAATGAAAGGTAGCCTAATTAATAGGAAAAAATATTTGGAAACTACATACCCAATAAGGGTTTAACATTCAGAATATATAAATAAATCATACAATAAAAGACACACAACCGAATTTAAAAATGAGCATAATACATTGACATTTTTCAAAAAAGGAAATACAATGGGCTAAAAAGCATATGAAAAGATGTTCAACATCACTAGCTATTAGGGAAATGCAAATCAAAACCACAATCATACATCATTTCACACCTACTAGAATGGCCACTATTTAAAAAAGAAAACTACAACTGCTGAAGAGGATGTGATGAAATAGGAACATTCATTCATTGTTGGTGGCAATGTAAAATGGTACAGCTGCTATGGAAGACAGTTTGGTGGTTCCTCAGGAAGCTAAGTTTAGAATTCTCATATGATTTGGCAATCCTACTACTAGATATATACCCAGAAGAACTGAAAGCAGGGATGTGAGCAAACATTTGGACACTGATGTTCATAGCGGCTTTATTCACAATTGTCAAAAGATGCAATCAACCCAAGTGATCCATCAACTGAAGAATGAATAAACAAAGTATGTTATACACACACACACACACACACACACACACACAATGTAATATTATACAGCTGTAAAAAAGAATGAAATCCTAATACATGCTACAACATAGATGTGCCTTGAGGACACTATGTTCAGTGAAATAAGCCAGATACAAAAGCACAGATATTGTATGATCTTGCTAATATGAACTAATTGTAATAAGCAACCTCATAGAGTTATAATCTTAAATATAAATTACTAGGAAATAGAATGGGGGTAGAGAATGGGGAGCTGATGCTTAATTTGAGCAGAATTTCTAACTAGGTTGATGGTAAATATTTGGAAATGGAGGTCATAATGGCAACACATTGTGAGTGTAATTAACAACTGTATTATGAGTGTGAATGTGGTTCAAAGGGCAACTTTTGGGTCATGTATGCTACTAGAAGGAAAGCTAGAGGATAAAACATGGGACTGTGTAACAGAGTGAACTGTGTCATGGACGATGACTGTGGTTAATAGTATATATATAAGAATGTGGGCGGCTGCCGTGGCTCAGCAGGCAGAGCTCCGACCTGCCGTGCTGGAGGTCTGGAGTTCGATCCCTGGTGCCTCCTGCCCATGTGCAAATTAAAAAAAAAAAAAATTAATAGTATACATATAAGAATGTTATTTCATGAACTAAAACAAATGTATGCCATTATAACAAGGTGTGCTGGTTTGAAAGAAGTATGCCCCCTAAGAAAAGCCATGTTTTAATATAAATCCCATTTCATAAAGGTGGAATAATCTCTACTTAATGCTGTATGTTTGAAACTAATGAGATCATCTCCCTGGTTGATGTGATTTAGTTAAGAATGGTTGTTAAACTGGATTAGGGGAGGACATGTCTCCACCCATTTAAGTGG
>PVIY010048011.1:0-17537 GCA_004026745.1 Myrmecophaga tridactyla | reverse complement strand
CAGGAGATAGAAATAGGGTAAGATATTGGGTAATTGGAGCTGAAGGGATACAGATTGTGCAACAGGACTGAATATAAAAACTCAGAAATGGACAGCACAATACTACCTAACTGTAATACAATTATGTTAAAACACTGAATGAAGCTGCATGTGAGAATGATAGAGGGAGGAGGGCTGGGGGCATAAATGAAATCACAAAGAAAGATAGATGATAAAGACTGAGCTGGTATAATCTAGGAATCCCTATAGTGTACAATGATAGTAACTAAACGTACAATTTTTTTAAATATTTTTGCATGAGGAAGAACAAAGGAATGTCATTACTGTAGGGCGCTGAAAATAGATGGTAATTAATATTTTAAAATTTCAAATTATGTGTGAGACTAAAGCAAAAAATGTTTATTTGGTACAAAATTTATATTTTCACTAGTGCATTTCCTAATATAACTTATGTAGATAGCTTGGTTGAACACCATAAGTACATGGAACTTTGGGTAGGACATGAGATTTTGTTGGTTTGTCCAGAGTGATGCCCCAATAAATCCCAATCAGTGAGTGGAAAAGTATTTGCAAAGTCCCGTTCAGGGAGTGGTGAGAAAGGGGGAAAATTGAACTTCCCCAAGTTGAATTCTTGATATTCTCACAAGTAGTGGACAACCAAAGCTAGAAGCTGAGCCCCCAGTCTTGGGGTTTGTTCATATGAAGCTTAACCCCACAAAAGATAGGTCAAGCCTACTTAAAATTTAAGCCTAAGAGTTACCCCCAAGAGAGCCTCTTCTGTTGCTCAGATGTGGCCTCTCTCTCCAGCCAACACAACAAGCAAACTCAACACCCTCCCCCTGTGTACGTGGGACATGACTCCCAGGGGTATGGACCTTCCTGGCAACATGGGACAGAAATCCTAGAATGAGCTGAGACTCAGCATCAAGGGATTAAGAAAACGTTCTCACCCAACAGAGGGAAGAGTGAAATGAGACTAAGTGTCAATGGCTGAGAGATTCCAAACAAGAGTCGAGAGGTTATCCTGGAGGTTATTCTTACGCATTAAGTAGATATCACCTTGTTGTTCAAGATGTAATGGTGAGGCTGGAGGGAACTGCCTGAAAATGTAGAGCTGTGTTCCAGTAGCCATGTTTCCTGATGATGACTGAATAATGATATAGCTGTCACAGTGTGACTGTGTGATTGTTAAAACCTTGTGTCTGATGCTCCTTTTATCTACCTTGTCAACAGATGAGAGGAACATGTGGAATAAAAATAAATAATGGGGGAATAAATGTTAAATAAATTTAGTTTGAAATGCTAGTGATCAATGAAAGGGAGGGGTAAGGGGTATGGTATGTATAATCTTTTTTTGTTTGTTTTCATTTTATTTCTTTTTCTGTTGTCTTTTTGTTTCTTTTTCTGAATTGATGCAAATGTTGTAAGAAATGATCATGATGATGAATATGCAACTCTGTGATGATATTGTGAATTACTGATTATATATGTAGAATGGAATGATCATATGTTAAGAATGTTTTTGTTCGTTTGTTAAATTTTTTTAAATAAATAAATAGATAAATAATACAATGCTACTGCTATCCCAATCCTACACTACCTCCAACTGCACAGCTTTATGTAGGAATTTCTTTTGTTTGAATCCACGTCACGGGTGCAGCTCTCTCCCTCCTAGTCCAGCCTAACATGAGCTAAGGCCTTACCTTCCCTGAAGTCCCTGAGGGGCAATGTTCCAGGCCAGGTCATCATCACTGTCATATCTTCGAGGGTTGTCAAAGAAATAAGATCTGGGACTGAATCCGTGGCTGGGGAGCATTCCAGGGTTGGTCTGCAAAGACATTTAGCCATTCCGCATGCTTCTGGACACTGTGCCTCCCATTACACAAAGCTAAATAAGATGTCTCTCTTGCAGATTTTAGATATGCTACTTATCTGAATGGAGGCTGTAACTGTAAGATTCAGTTGCTTTTACATTTCAGGTAAACCTTTCTATCAGCATGGACAAAATCTTCTATCAGAGTCCTGTTTGTTGAATACCTGATAATGAATCATCATTGTTTTAATCCCTTATTGAAAAGCCAGACAATCCCAAACTAGCTAAACTAAAATAGAATAGTACCAAATTGGATATAAAAGTGTATAATAATCTGGGTATTCAAGACAAATTAAGAGAATGACGAAATCATTTTGACTGTTTCTCATCCAGTTTCCATATACTGCCTCTATAATTGATTCATCCAGTTTCCACCCCTGAGTTCACCTCTTAAAATTTTTCAGTCACTGGAGGTTACTGCCAATTATACAATGATACTCGCCCTGAGGCAACTGTTGTGGTTTGAAAAGAGTCGTCTGCCAGCAACACTGAAAAAGTAAAATCCTGTTTGTTAGGAAAGATAAATAAACAGATCAGACTGGATTGCATATAAATCAGCATTGGTTTGAAATTCTTGTATGTATCATTAGCAGTTTATTTAAAAGTTAATCAACAAAGTATAAAACAAGGTAGTTATATGATGCTTGTCTATCTATATGTGACTTCCTGCTTTTCTAAGATTAATCTAACCAGATATAAGAAGTAAAGTGGAACTTAGAAAAGGTGGGATGCCTTAAAATTGAATATTTGTAACAGCACAAAAATGCCTATGATATAGAGAGCAATTCTCAAACTTTACAGTGCACTCAGGTCCCTTGGGGTGCTTATTAAAAATGTGGATTTCCAAAACCTTTCCCCAGAGATTCTAATCTGGGCCCACAGCATGGCCTAAGGATTTTTACTTTTACTTTTACTAAGCACCCTCAGATTCTGATGCAGAGGATGAAGAGCCACATTTTGAGCATACTGCAGGGGCTCTAAAGATGGGCTCTAATGAATCCAAGTGTCTTAGAGACTTGTTTGAACCAACTGATTTAAAATAGAAATGGAAGATAACATCTTACCTACAGAAGTGCAGTACCTGCAGTGTGCTCTTTTAAAGTAGAGGAGTATGAATTAAAATTATAAATCCTCCCCCAAAAGAATATTAGACTGTATTCTCTTCAAGCAATTCCAGAAGTTATAGGTAATAACAGGATTATCATTAGGTGATATATAATAGGAATTCAGTCTCTTCTCCAAATCTTATTATGCCATGGAAAGCCATGGTATAGCATAATTAAAATTATGGACTCTGGAGGCAAATCTAAAGTGCTTAGAAGAATGCGTAGCCTATATAATAAGTGCTGTATGTTTGTTAGCTATTACCAAATTCCATATATAACAATGGCATTAATTTTGGCCATCTCCCCCAAGGATATTTTAGGTACACAGTGCTTCAAGCCAAATGTGACAAATTACCTGCTAATGAGAGTTGTTTAGAAGATATTTCATGAGTACAACATAAAAAATGGAAAGTATCTTCCTATTTATGATTATGCATACTTCATACAGAATCTACTCCATTGTGGTAAATTACAAGTCCTCTAAAGCAAAGAGAACATTTTAATTCAGTAGTGTGCTACTGTAGATCAGCAGCTCTCAAATGCGGTCTGTGGACTCCTAGGGGTCTCTGAGATCCTTTCAGGAATCTGCAAGATCATAACTACCTATTTTCATAATTATACTAAGACACCATTTGCTTTTTTCATTGTGTTGATATTTGCACTTCAGGTGCGAAAGCAGTGGTTAGGTTCTCGCCTGCCATGCTGGAGACCCGGGTTAGATTCCCAGTGCCTACCCTTGCAAAAGAAAAAAAAGGCAGTGTACTGGCAGTTACTATATGCGTCACCACCAGGAATTCACAGTAAAAAATTAAAAAAGAAAGAAAATAAAGATAGTCCACTTAAAATTATCCTTGAGTGGTAGAAAATATTAATTTTATTAAACCTCAACCCTTGTGTACATCTTTTTTAACATCCTCTGTGAGAAAGTGGGAAACATGTATAAAGCACTCCTGCTGCTTACCAAAGTAAGATGATAAAGAACAACTGTAACTACTCGAGTTGCAAGCTGAACTGCTGTTTTCATGCAACGTAATTTTTACTTGTCAAACAACTCAGCCAAACCATTCAGACTAGGGTATTAAGCAGACATTGCCTTGAAAGTAATGGGGTGAGCTGTCATTTTAAGGCAAATAACTGGCAGTGTTTATTAAAGATAAAATTTGAACTTTTTGAGCAAGAAAATAAAGCTTTGGAAAACGTCTTCCTCACCATAAACTTGACAGCTTCCCAATACTTGAAGACTTTTCTTGTGAGATCAGTGGTGATATTAATGAATGAGGTTTGTTTTTTTTTTTTTTTATTCTATAATGAAAACTGTAAACATTTGGAAGATACCTAACTTAGTCAACCACTATTTTCCAAATGATGAAATGTATGATGTGACAAAATCATGCCTGGATAAGAAACCCAAAGTGTAAAATAAAACAATGGATTTTAATGTATAACAGTCTGCAAAGCTCATTGACATGGCTTTAGAGTCCATATTCCAACCAACTTTTAAGAAACCACAGATCATTCAGTTTGAGTGTAGCATCAAAGAAAAATATTCGCAATTGGGTTCAAAGGCTAGTAGAATACCCTTCTTTCTTATAACTAATGAGCTGGGTATGGGAAAATAAAGCAAGACTGGATTGGGTGGGTGATGGAAAAGCACTTTATCTCTGTGAGGCTGAATTTTCCACATATTTCTACCAAATCAACATATTGCAGCAGATTGACTGTAGAAGCAGATATGAGAATCTAGCTGTTTTTTATTAAGCCAGACATTAGACTCACAAAATTGTTAAACAGTACTACTCTTCTCATTATTGTGTTTTGGAAAATATATTTTTATGTTGATATGAATTGGTTTATTATTTTCAATATGTGAATATTTCTTAAATTTCTCAGTTTTAATTTTAATGTGATAACCTTAAATAATTATATCCTAATTTTATATATATATAAATATAATTAGGATATATTTGTATGGATGTATATCTATATAAAGCCCATCAAACAAAAGTTTTTTTGGGGGGAGTCCTTAATAATTTAAGATTATAAAGAATTCTGAGACCAAAAAGTTTGAAAACCATTGCTCTAAATAGTGCCCTAAACAACTGATATATTCAAGCACAATAAACAAGAAACCGTATATACATACAGAGTGTGAGAGTTTGCTCAGGAAGACATGTTTCCCTGACATGATATCTCAAAGCACAGATTAGACTATCAATATTATTCTGTGTTCACTTAATAAAATAATACTTTGAACAATATTCACATTAACCTTTCACTCCTTAGGATTCAGATATATAATCTCTCATTCAGAACTGCCTTGGGTTTAGGGAGGATTGTTCTTAAGCCTCTAAGACCCTAAATGAGGAAAACCAGAAAGGGATGAAAAAGGCACCTTTACCACGTGAAGCCTCACCAAGAACTGGAATCTTTGCTTCCCTAAGACTCCTCCCCTATCTCTTTGTCAAACAAGTTCCCAGACAACATCAGCTATCTTCCTTCAGAGAAGGAAAAACAGGGCACGTGGTAGTCATGGCCTAGAATCCACTGCCTGCCTTTCACATGTCTCTTTGCCCATGGTAGGGAAGTGTTTAGGGTCTGACCAGACAAAAGTGTCCATGTGTTCCCAATGCAAATAAAGGTCAGAAAGTGCAGCACCACTGTTCAGCAGTTGAAAATAACGAAAAGGGGGGAAACTGATCCTGAGATCTAGAAACCACTGCTGGACATCATCCCAGTTACAGCCTGAGCTGCTAAGGAGGCTCCACACATTCGAGCTGTGCTTTTCCATCACCCACCCAATCCAGTCTTGCTTTATTTTTCCATACCCGGCTCATGAATAAGACAAAGCAAACTGAAACACAACAAATCAGTTATGTGAGTCTGAAGTAAGAACTGTGTTGTGAACTTCATTCCTCTTTCCTTATCAACCACATGCTGCTTACACCGGCCAAAAACCATCCACTATACTTTTCCATGGGTTTTCTAGACCAGTCAGTAGAAATTCTATCACTGGTTAGTGTGACTGGAATAATTTATGGAGTGAGGCCCCAATAGGAGCTTCCTCACTCTACCAGATTTCACATTATTCTGTCCCCTCTCCAAAAAGACATTTATATAAAGTTGGTGGAGCACAAAATCTGACCAAATTGGGAGAGTGACTTTAGCATCACAACGATTTTCCTTCCATACTAGCACTCCCCATTTCCTAATCATCATCCAGAATAATATAGGAGTGGAACACTGAATTACTAATCTACATTTTCCCTTGATAAAAGAAAAAATTACCTATTTCATTCACAGCAAGTAGAAAGTCAAGGCCAAACATTAGTGAGGCTGTGTTGCAGTAGATAAAGCACTTACTTTCTCCAGGCCTTGAGGTGCAACTTCCATTTCTTTTGTAAAATAAATTTAAACTAAAAAAACACATCTCCCTCAAAAGAGAATTAAAGGGAAAGAAAAGTCTCAATAAAAGGGGAATTTTCTATACCACAATAGAATGGAAGAGGCTCTCCTCTGTTGAAAAACTAAGAAAGAAAATTCTAATTGTAATGTTTCATGATTAGAATTAGAAGATATTAGTAGATATTTCTGCAAATATAAAATTGGTTTACTTACAAGGTCCTTTGTAGAATTTCTAACTCGGAAGAAGTAAACCACTAAGGTAGTAGGTAAGAGTTCCCACACAAAAAGGACCACTCCAAATACCACATATCCGGCATCTCCCAGCTGATTCTTCAAATCTGCCTGTTTAAAAGAGAGTGGAGAAAGGGAGAATAACTAGAACGGAGCAGAGGAAATAAGTTTGATTCAATCCTATTTAACATGAACCAAGAATAAATCTAAATGTAGTATAATTCCTCTCCCCTAAAATATGAATATTTAAATCTGTTCAGAGTAATGGCCTATACCTCAGGTGGAGGATTATTTAAAGCACAGTAACTTCCAATCTCAGAGATTTTATCAGTTCACTTACCAAACTCTTCCTTATTTCCAAATGAAATTTCCTACTTAAATTTAAGTTGATTTTCTCTTCAGTAATCTACGAAAGTGAGAATGCTATGTTGCCTCCTACATTCTTGAGAACAGCACATAACTGTTATCCTTGAGTGTCAGGATAAACATGCCAAATTTAAACGTTTCTTCACAGAAACCACATCCTGTTTTTCACCTTTTAAAGTTCATTGCACACTAGCTTGTCTAGAGAAAACTTTCCAGAGTCCAGAGTGGCTTCTGGACATGTAAAGTGGCAAAGGGGGTTGTTGTCCTACCGCTCACTCTGGTGTAGTACCTGTTCTGGCAGATACTTGAAGAAAGTGCAACTTTTTGGGGGTTTAGCAACTGTTTCAGAAAGCCATTTTTTCCAAGGAAGAATGTACCAAAACCAAATCACCAAAAATTAATCCATTTGCTTTCTCCATTAAATTATATTTAAATTCAGTAACCAAAACTAATCATGCTACCCTTTGATCCTTGCATCTATTTTGTCTATTATACACATCAGTAGTATGCCGTTCTTTTTCAGCATACATGAATAACACGTGCAACTTGTAGCCATCTGTTTCACTTGCTCCTACATTCTTTTGGTTGCATCACATGGGTCTATATACCCTTAAGCATCCTGCAAAAACAACAAAATGTAAAAATTGTAACCTATTTTAAATGCATTATAAACTTAGGTGAAAGAAAATTTGTTTTAATAAAATATTTATGTATTAAGAATAAATATCTAGGTTCCACAAGTGGTTCAGTGGTAGAATGCTTGCCTGCCACATGTGAGACTTGGGTTCAATTTCCAGTCCATATATCCCCCTGCAAAAAGAGTGTCTAATTTATCATTAATTCAGATTTGAATTTACTTGGTTTCCTCAAAACAGGGCACTGCCCAACTTTCTCCCATCTTATATTTGGGTTATTGGTTTGGGTTAGGAATCACTATCATCACTGTTATTATTGTTTTCATCTTTTCTAATTATAACATCTTGTACACACCTCTTCTCAATTTCACTTTGTTCTCACAGGTTGAAATTATCATGGTCATTTTTAAATTCATTCTTTCTTCCTGAGACCTAAGTTCAGGTTATGAGCACTGTTGGGACTTTAGAAATAGATTTGTATATAACTGTGTGTCTTAGTTTCCTTGTTGCTAAAACAAATATCGAACAGTGGGTGAGCATAAGTAGTGGGAATTTCAATAGAGTCAAGGGGCTACTCTGGTGGTCACTTTTACGCAAGCTTCAGTTAAACATTGCTACCTATCATAACTTGCCAAACCCCAACCAAAACCATTCCTGCCAATCCTAAAGAATACCTAGAGCAATATATAAGATTCTACAAAGGTTCCATGCACTAGAGTAACTTTCCAGAAACCTACAACCTCCAGATAGGTCCCTGAACCAAATTAAGTCCTGAAATGCAGAGAGGCCAGCCTCTCTAGAACATCAGCTAGTTCCATCCCCACATCCCATATTATTACAGCCTCTTCCAACATGAAAATGGACACAGCCCAAATATCCCTAAAGAGTGGGAGAAACATAAAAGGTGATGGTGGAGTTACACAGAGAAGGTAGGGTTTAACAAATGAGTACGAGTGCTGAATCATTATATTGATATTTCTTTTAGTCTCAGTATTTTAGAGCAGCTAGAAGTAAAAACCTTAAATTGTGGAATTGTAACTCCTACCAAACACTGAAATCTGTTCTATAACTAATTGTTGTGCTTTGCTTTGAAATTTATTGCTTTTCTGTATATATGCTACTTTTCACATACAAAAAAGTCGATTGTGATGATAAAATATATATATAAAGAAAAAAACAATGAAAGAACAGCTAAAAAAAATAGAATTTCTTGTCTCATGATTTTGAACTAGGAGAAATCCAAGATCACAGCATCAGCAAGGCATTGCTTTCTCACTGAAAACTATGTCATTCTGTGGCTGGCTGTCAGCAATCCTAGGATGTCCTTAGCTTTCCTAAACATGATAATTCACGTGGTGCTGTCTTCTCCTTTTCCAAGTTCCACTGACTTCCAGCTTCTGGACTCCCCATGAATTCCTTTCTGTGCCAATTTCCTTTGATTATAAGGACTTGAGCCATACTAGATAAGGCCCCCCTCAACCATTTGGGCATACCTTAACTGAAGGCATCTTCCAAGGTCCTACTTACAAAGTGGTTCATACCCACAGGACCAGGGGTTGGGATGTGAACATGACTTTTGTGGGGGACATGATTCAATCCCTAATACTGAGTATTTATTATTTTTCCAGGAAAAGCTAAAGAATCTTTGCAATCCAATTCAATAGGCCCCTATTATAGGAGTTATATTTATTTCTTGTAATGGCTTACGTGTATGTCACTTTTCCCCAATGGACTATAAGCTCCTCCAGGGAAGGGAATGAATGTGTCCATTTTTGCATCCTGGAACCTCGTACAATGCCTGGGACGAAGTAGGCACTCAAACTGATATTTGTCAAATGAGTCAATGTTAGCTCATTCTCATTCATCTTAGCTTTTGTGAGTATGCATACCAGATTAAGTTTTGCTACCTTTGTTCATTTTCTTTATAAGTAGCTTTGTTTAGATTCAGAGTACAATAGAAATTAGATTTTGTTTTAAACCTTACATTTAATTTTCTATGGATTATCCAACAAAGAAAACTCCAGGTCCAGATAGCATCACTATGAATTAACAGAATGGAGTTTTTTTCAAAGGTATCATATAGAGACCACTGTTGAAATGAAATTTCACTAAAACCTAAATATCCTCAGTCACCTTTTCTCTACCTTTCATCAAGTGCTGTTGGTGTGCAAATTTCATTAAAAAATTCTCAGAACCTCACTGTTTTATTTTTTTTCTGAAACCTGAACATAATTTCTCTTTGCAAATTTCACCTCTTAATGGTAACAGTTTACACTTACATTGAAGCACTTTAAAAAAAAAAAATTACTATTTAAGAAGAGCCACATATGGTGGAAAAGGAGAAGCATTCACATACACACATACACACATTCCCAAACCCTAGATTTCTTAGACGCCCTGTGAGATGGAACAAGGCCGTACTTTTATTCCCATTTTACAGATGATGCAGATACCACAAAGATTCGTATCTTTCCAAGTTCACACAGCAATTTAGTACCAGAAATAAGGAACCTACTGCTCTATGACATGGACTGTTGAAGAGCAAACAGTCACCAATCAGGTAAACGTCCTCACTGGTGACCACTGACCTGGTCTGACACATTGTACCAGTCGTAATCAAAGGAGTGGACATTCTTGTCCTGAGAAAATGATAAGATGAACAGGTTGTAGCAGGCTCGAGATGTATAAAGTAGGATGACGGTCACACCGATGGCTGTCACTTGACACACAGAAGAGCCCTGGAAAAGAGAGAACCATGAGGGGTGTACCCATTCAAGGCTTAAGACCACAGCCTCATCCCTGGACATCTCCCCTTCACCACCTCCTTCTCCTGAACCCACTAAACCCTACAGAATCAACTGGAAATCAATTATTTATGATGCAATTTATGAGGATATCATTTACCAAAGTCACATTACAGAACCACTGACTAGAAAAAGATAGATAATTTACACAATCAAAAAACTAAAACTGATTTTTGAGTTTTATATTTGGAAGTCTAACTAAATTCAAGGTATTTTATTTTGCCAGAAGTAGCTAATTATCCTACTGTTTGCCACTAAATGGTGTTTTAACAATCTACAATTTAACTTCTATATCGCAGTTCTAGGTTTAAAAGTCCTGAATGTTCCCCCCTATATGGGAGACAATATAATAAAGTTAAGGGAAAATCAAGTCTAAAATTTATAAACAGAAAAGCTACTCTGCTGAACTACTTTAGGGGTTTGGGGAGAGTTCATTAAAATCACAGGATGCCCTGATGAAGGCTTTGTATTTTTTTAAGTTTGAGGCACAGATTTTCATCTACTGACCACTACTGAAGACAAAGTATTGTGGGAGACAGAGCTGCCCCACACTCTTCAGACCAAAGCTCTATTACAGCCAGATGGGCCACATGGCCCAGGCGGACAAGGGGTTAGGAACACAGTCACTGCATTAGGGAAGGAGAATACCAAGGCCCAGAGAGGCAGTGTGGGGTCACACTGCCAGTGACAACCTGAGACCTCCTCTCCCTGACGTCCACACTTCTTTCTTCCAGGATCTTTACTATGTTTCTGTGCTTAAGTCTGGAATTTGACAATGAAGGAGTTGGGTATTTGGGCTGATTAGAAAGACTTTGGTACCACGGCACCGGGCAATATATTTGCCCTGCTTTATCACTGTGGAGAAAGGAAAAGAGAAAATAGAGACTCTAGGGTGTGAGCACAGTAGTGAGAAAAAAAAAAAAAAAAAAAGAATGGGCCAACAGCTTCTCTCCAATACCTCTGTCTCTGTAACTGAAAAGTTTATACCTTAGTGGAAGTTCTCGCTGGCTAAAGAGAACACACTCATGGGCACAGCTGGTCAGGGATGAGACTGTCTCTTCAGCAGCACAATGAGGTGTTAGGAACACAAACCCCTGGAGCCAGGCCGCCTGGCCTAAATCTTGACTCTGTCATCTTCTAGCTGTGTGGCCTGAGGCAAGCTACTTGACCTCTTTGGGCCTCAGTTTCCTTATCTATAAAATGGGGATAATAACACTGCCTACTCCCATAGGGTTGTGAGGATTAAATGAGTTTCTACCTGGTAAGCACTTAAAAACTCTTGAAACACAGTAAACTTTAGATATGTTTCTTATTAATACTCTTGGTACAGCCAATACCACCAGTCCTTTAAAATGTAGGTTAATTCGCTGCATCTACAAACAAGAGATTTAACCCTCTGCCAGTCATTTTGCACACACCTACACTTGGGGCCAACCGAAATGGGAACTCTTCTTACCTACAAAGTTCGATGAACTACACCCCTCTGTGTTTGTGCTTGCAACCACAGTATAGCTAATCATATTGCAGGAGGTCAGGTACGAAAGACATTTGTTCTGTCCTATTTGCACACCAAAAAACTAGTTTTAGAACAAGCTTTAATGGAAGGAGCTTTACTACATTTCCACCCTACCTTGGATTCCAAGTAGATGTTGGCTAAGGACATCTTAGAAATTTTGTAGAGACAGATGGAGAGAGAGACGGCACATAGCACAAACAGAGTATCGTTAACGGCCACTCGCACTGAAACAATAACCTTCCTCTCCCAAGTTCCTGCCTTTACCAGCACCGCACAGGTTAAATTCACCAACAGGAAAACGAGGCTGATGAAGAGTGAGGCCAGGTAGAGTGGTAATCTGGAAAGAACAAGAGAGAAGTTTAAAGAACCGCTGCTCCATCTTGGCTGCACAATCTGGGTCCGTTTAGAAGGAAATTATGGTTTTTTCAGGTAAATGCTGGAAGCAGACACACCAAAGGTAGCAAACACTCAAGAGCTTGGATTATGGAGGTAGATCTTCCTGGATTGAAATGACAAACTGGCTGCCGCTTGTGACCTCAGGAAGTCACTTCACCTCTGATTCTCAATTTCACTGTCTGTGGGGAGGGTGTGAGCATTCGCTGAGGCCCTGCTTGAGAAAAGCACCCAGTGGACGCTCACTGCACCCAGCGCTGCTGAGAGTAAGAGTCCGTTTGGATGCCAGTGTGAACAATTTTGCATTTTGTGTACCTGGGCAGAATGCAACCGCTTTAAGCCTTAATTTCATTAGAAAGTAAGACTAATAATACCCACTTTACAGGTTGTCTGTGAGGATTAGGCGAGATGTTTAAAAAACATTTTACCTCCAAAAAGTCATTGATGAGGTGGGGTCCAGTTGGAACTCATTTTTACCTGGCAGCGCTACCCAACACAGTGGTCTATTGGGTTTACAAACCCACCACAGCAACCTGCCCAAGGCTAAATGGGTACAAACTATTTAATTGGTCATTTTTAACTCCTAGTTCCTCAGAGCTACAGATTCCTAAGTGACCTGTGTAAAGTCTTTATAAAGACTTCTCAGATATATTAATACGAAAACCAGCACTTTCAAAGTTTCTCTTCATGACGGTGCACATGTGCAGGCAGACATCCTCCAATAAACTTCCAAATAAGGCCCGGCCTTGTTTAACTCCAAAACAGATTGAAGTTGAACATGTTTGCAATTAAAGTCTGAGGGCAGAAGCCATCAACTAAAAGTGGTCTGAAACAAGAAAGCGATGCTAGTATCTTCAAAAGCCATCAAAGACCAGGATATAGAAAACCTGGATTCTAGTCCCAACTTCAGAAGTGCCACTGACCGAAGCCCATGTGAAGGGAAGGCGAAGGGAAAGGAGAGAGGAAGAGGGAGACAGAAAGGGACAGAGAGAAAGACCTTGGTTCCAGATCAGTCCAGGCCAATGGACAAGCTACACAGTTTTATTTCCTACCCTCAGATGTCAGTACAATATAATAAATCCCCACTTACCAAACTAATTTGAATGAGATCAGATTGCCTGTAATTAAATGTGTCCTGAGAAGTTTACTCTCCACTGGCAAAGTCTCTCAAATAATTTTCAGAATGCACATTCTACCAAAAAAATGTACCTACCTGACTCCTGCCCATCCTCCAAATCTGAGCTCAAACAGCACTTCTTTCCTGGCCCTCTCCCTGCACACCACACACACACACACTCACACCTGCTTTCCTGGTTCCCTGTCCATTAAAGTCATAAAACATACATGAACCATTGTTTGATCAATGTCTGCTGCTACATCAGTGGAAAGCTCTATGAAGATAAAGAGAATGTCTGTTTCATTCACCCCCTATATCCACATTTAAGAAGGAAAGAGGGATAACTTCTGGAAAAGATGGCAGGGTAGGGAGCTGCAGTACTCACTAATCCTCCAGAATCAGCTAGTGGGCAGACAGGAGCTATCTGAAACAACTGTTCTGGGGCTCTGGAGGCCGGGGCAGCACCGCACAGCATGCAGGAAAGAGTGGATCAAAGAAGCTGAGATACTGTGGTAAAGAGCTGTGAGTAAAGCACTCGGTGGTAACTGCCAGCACCCAATCCCACAGCCCCTCCCTGGCTGGCAGTTGTGGATGGAGAGGACATGGACACCCTCTTTTCCAAGCTGTGAGGGACATGGTGGAGTACTGTTCATGGTTCTTAATTAGCAAGCTGGCATTGCTGTGCCCTGGCTTTGAGCCACAGTTTTAGCTTGCTCCACACAGGGACCAATACTGTGGCTATTGTTTCAACCCCACCTCTCAATAGGGGTGAAGGCGGTGGAAGCTCAAAGATGCAGGGCCCCCTTAGGGCTGTGGAGGAAATTTTGCTGAAGAGCACCATCTGCTGGGCAGGTCAGAAAAGCACACCTTTGGGGAGCTATCAAAAAGGATTTTTAGCATCTTTCCGCTCCCCAGGGCTCTTTTGAACTGCTCTGCAAGCTTCATGAGTCCCTGGCATTGTTTTGGGTGGGAAATCCTGACTTGGGAAAGTCCTGTCAGGGTGACTGTCCACCAATTCACCCTCGAGGCAAAATCAACTAGGGGCAGTGAAAGAAGAGTTAAAAAAAAACATGCAAAGCAAAACAAACAAACAAACAAAAAAAAACAGATTTAGGTTCCTAGAGAAGGAACAGAGAAAAGGAAGCTTTTCCTTGGGGGTGAGACAACTGCACAAATAAGGCAATCTCAAAAATTGTACAGCATGCCCAGGACAAGAATTAGGTGAAGAAGTGCTAAAAAAATCTGATCACTGAATACAATCAATCCCAAAAGTCTAGAATAAATTGAACCAAGTGTCAAAGAAGAGACTTAACACAAAGCCAATCAACAGTAAACTCCTAAGCAAGAGAGACACTGACCTTCAGAGTAAACTCATCCAGTTAATCAGATGCCTAGACATCAGCAGAGAATTGCCATCCATACTAAGACACAGAAAGACATGGACAGTCAAAGGAAGAAATTATAATTTCAGAGGAGATGGAGAAGTTGGAACAACTAAACAAAGATGCCCATATAAATCTCCTAAAATCAAAGGAGATAAAGAAAAATGTAAAGAGATAAAGGATATTAAGAAGACACTAAGTGAACATAAAGAAGAATTTGAAAGATTGAAAATAAACAACTTATGGGAATGAAAGGCACAATAGAAGATATCAAAACTACACCAGATGCATACAAAGCAGACTTGAACAGACAGAAGAAAGAATCAGTGAACAAGAAGAGAGGACAATCAAATCTTACAGACAGGAAAAAAGAATTCAAAAAATTATCAGGGAATTGAATGATAGCCCAAAGCATATAAATATATGCATCATGGGTGTCCCAGAAGGAGAAAGAGAAGAGAAAGGGGTGAGAAAAAATTACTGAGGTAATAATTGCCGAAAATTTCCAAATTCTCATGAAAGAAATAAATATCCATGTCCAAGAGTGCAAAGCACTTCAAAGAGAAAAAGTCCTAGCAGATCTATTCTGAGACACATACTAATCAGAATGTCAACTGTCAAATAATAGAAAGAAAGAAATCCTGAAAGCAGCAAGAGAAAAGTGATTCATCACATACAGGGATCCACAAAAAGATTAAGTGCCATGAAGGTGAGAAGGGGGTGGTACGATATATTTAAGGTACTTAAAGAGAAAAACTGCCAGCCAAGAACTCTTTATGTGGCAAAACTCTCCTTTAAAAATGAGGGAAGTTTTAAATATTCACAGATAAACAGAAACTGAAAGAGTTCATCAACAAGAGACAAGCCCTATAAGAAATAACTAAAAGGAATTCTGCAGGCTAAGAGCTCAAAAGAGAAGAGAGAGGCTTGGAGGAGAGAGTAGAAATGAAGATTCCCCAGTAAGGATACCTAAAAGAGTAAAAAGAGAGACATAAATAAGATATGACAAATAAAAGCCAAAGGATAAAATGGTTGAAGTAAGTACTGCATTTATAGTATTTACACTGAATGCTAATGGATTAAACTCCCCAATCAAAAGACAAAGATTGGCAGAAGGGATTTTAAAATACGATCTGTCTATATGCTGTCTACAAGAGACACACCTTGACCCAAGGACACAAGTAGGTGGAAAGTGAAATGCTGAAAAAAAGTAAATGCAAGCACGTAAACAAAACAGTAAACAAAAATGAACTGGGGTAGGTAGCTAAACGATTATCAGACAAAATAGACTTTTAATGCAAAAATATTAGAAGGGACAAAGAAGGACACTAGATATTAATAAAACAGGCAATCCACCAGGAAGAAATAGAAATCATAAATATTTATGCACCTAATCAGGATGCCCAAATATATATGAAGCAAATACTGGCAAAACTGAAGGGAGAAACAGATTTCTTAACAACAACAGAAAGAACATCTAAACAGAGGATCGATAAGAAAACAAAGAATGTAAAAAAAATGATACATGAACTAGACCTAACAGATACATACAGAACACTGCACCCCAAAACAGCAGGATATTCATTTTTTTTTCAGGTGTTCATGGATCATTCTCCAGGATAAACCACATGTTGGATCATAAAATAGGACAATAAATGTTAAAGGGTTGAAATTATACAAACCTCTGTTACTGATCCTAATGGAATGAAGCTGGAAATTAATAATAGATGGAGAATGGCAAATTTACAAACATATGGAGGTTAAATAAGACACTCTTAAACCAACAGTGGGTCAAAGAAGAAATTCTAAGAAAAATCAGTAAATATCTCGAGATGAATGAAAACATGAACACAACATATCAAAATTCGCAGTATGCAGTGAAGTCAGTGCTGAGAGGGAAATTTATAGACCTACGCAAAAAATTAAATAGGAAGAAAGGATAAAATCAAAGACCTAACTATATACCTGGAGGAACTAGAAAAAGCACAACAAACTAACCCCAAAGTAAGCAGAAGGAAAGAAATAAAGACTGGGGCAGAAATAAATGAAAGTGAGAACAATAAACAGAGGAATCAACAAAACCAAAAGTTGGTTCTTTGAGAAGATCGATAAAATTGACAAACATACTGGAGGGGGCCAAGATGGCGGCTTAGCAAGGTGCGCGTTTTAGTTCGTCCTCCAGAACAACTACTAGATAACCAGAAACAATACAGAACAGCTCCCGGAACCACGATAGTGACCGAACACACAGCGCGCCCAGAACGGGAACAGCTTAGAGGACGGCAACTGGCCGGATCTGTGAGTTCCCCAAAGCCGCGGCGGCCGGCGGCAGGCGCCCGGCGTCCCCTCCCCCATAGGCGGCTCCGCGGAGAGAAAGGAAACAGTAGCAGAAATTGAATCCAAACGACCGCACTCGCGCACTCGCCGGATCTGTGAGTTCCCCAAAGCCGCGGCGGCCGGCGCACCTCCCCCATAGGCGGATTCGCGGCAAGGAAACAGTAGCAGGGATTGAGTCCAACCAAGTGCCAATTGCGGCATTAATAAACAAATTCTGATTACGAAAAATAGCCCCCAGCTCACGCGAAATCGGGCAAGTCAGAAGTCGCTTAGTGGGCTAACCGGAAAAGCGGAAAGGGGACAAAACGGGGGTTTTCCTGGCGGTTGCTACGGAGACTTGGCAGTCTCCAGATTCAGCGGTGGGACCTCTCAGGC
>PVIY010048010.1:0-17537 GCA_004026745.1 Myrmecophaga tridactyla | reverse complement strand
TTCTCCATTTTTGTGCTAGTTCCACATTATCTTAATTATTGTAGCTGTATATAAGTCTGTTTATCTGGGAGTTTAAGTGTTCCAGCTTTGGTCTTAAATTACCTTGGCTATTCTAGATGCTTTGTTGACTTGAAGTGGTCACAACAGACATCTGTGTCTTGTTCTTAAACTTATGTTCAATAAATGTTTCACCATTAACTGTAGTATTAGCTGTAGGGCTTTTTGCAGGTACCCACAAATTCAGTGGAATTGAACTAGAAATTAATGGCAGATAATTCAAAACAACAAACCATAGTTTGGGAATTAAGCCATATATTTTTAAACAGAGTTGGGAATAGGGTGAGGCAAGCAAGGGGTCTGAGGTGCAAAGTGCCATTTGTCACTGCACTTTCACAGACCTAAGAGGGAGTGGGTCCTCAAGTTTGTGTTCAAAGCTCCTTGTTTTCCCCACCTCAGTCCATAGGTCCACCAAGAAATCACCATGAAGGAAAGGCAATATTTGGAACTGAAACATTTATGGGAATGAGTTAAAGTAGTTTTTCAAAATTTATATCTTTCTATATATATATATATATATGTTTTAAAAAAGAGAAGGTAAAAAAAAAACAATGATCCAAATCAGAGCTGTCCAT
The DNA here is from genome assembly GCA_004026745.1 of Myrmecophaga tridactyla. Lineage (NCBI taxonomy): Eukaryota > Metazoa > Chordata > Mammalia > Pilosa > Myrmecophagidae > Myrmecophaga > Myrmecophaga tridactyla. The sequence goes on along the minus strand of PVIY010048010.1, from coordinate 16,905 downwards.
AGCACTTTCTGAGAAGATGGAAATGTGCTGTATTTCCACAGTCCAAAATATAATATCCTCTAGCCACTTGTGACTTGATCTACTGAGCTGTGGCTAGTGTGACTGAGGAGCTGAATTTTTAATTTTATTTAACCTTGATTAATTTAAAATTAAATATAAGGGAGAAGAAATAGATCTTCCTTGATTAATTTAAGATTAAATATAAGGGAGAAAAAATAGATACTGCCCCCTTAATTAAATATATATTTTTTATTTTAATATTTTTATTGTAAAAAATGTAACATGCAAACATTCTATACATGGTGTACAATCAATGGCTCACAATGTCATCACATAGTTGTGTGTTCATCATCATTATTTTTTTTAACATTTGCATCACTCTAGCAAAAGAAATAAAGAAAAAGGAAAAGAAGTCATATATAACATACCCCTTACCCTTACCAATAAAGTAGAATTTAATTCCCCTGCTCTGCCACTCTTATCCCCTCCATTACCTGAGTGTAGGCTGGATTTCATAACTTGCTTCCAAGGAGCAGAGTATGCAATGGGGAAAGTAATTTTTTTTTCTTTTTTGCATGGGCAGACACCAGGAATTGAACCCTGGTCTCTGGCATGGCAGATGAGAATTCTGCCACTGAGCCACTGTCGCACCACCCAAGGGAAAATAACTTTACAGGGAAGAAAGCTGTCAATCCTTTGGCCCAATGTTCAAGGCTGGCATTGCCAGTGATAAGTCAGATTGACAGCGTGTGTCCCTGCTATGATGAGAATGGTCTTGTCACTTCTATGGTATTCCCAAAAACTCATTGCCCCAGTGTGATAGCATTTTAGTTTCTTAAATGTTGCTGGAATGTAATATACCAGAAATAGAATGGTTTTAAAAGGGAATTTATTGAGGTTACAAGTTTACGGTTGTAAGGCCATAAAAATGTAAAACTAAAGCATTCAGAGGGAAGTATCTTGACTCATGAAAGGGCAGATGATGTCCAGGGCTTCTCTGTCAGCTGGGAAGGCACATGAAGATTCCACATCTGCTAGCTTTTTCTCCTGGCTTCTCATTTCAAACAACTTCTCTGGTGGCATTTTCTTTCTGCATCACCAAGGTCTTTGTCTACCTTAGCTTTGAGTTCTCTAAAAAAGTCTGTCCCTTTTAAAAGGCCAGTAAACTAATCAAGACCCACCTTGAATGAGCAGAGTCACATCAACTGATCAAAAAGTCTCACCACAATTGGGTGTGCCACATCTCCATGGAAATAATCCAATCAAAGACTCTGCCCCACAATATTGAATCAGGATTAAATGAAATGGGGCTGCTCCCACAAGATTGGATAAGGGAAAAGGGTGTGGCTATTCTGGGGTACACAACAGCTTCAAACCAGCACAGATGGTGAGAGAAACAGCAGACAAACTGAAATTGAGGGACATTTTACAAAATGCTTGACATTTATTCCTTAAAATTGCCAAGGTGGTGCAAAACACGGTTAAGTCTGAGAACCTCTTACAGACCAGAGCAGGCTAAGGGATGTGATGATTAATTGTGCCATGGTATCCTGGGCGGCATTCAACAGACAAGAACATTAAAGGAAAAAACAGTGAAATCTGAATAAAGCCTAGAGTTTAATTAATAGTAATATCCAACACTGCAGTTATTGTTATGTCTAAGGATGTCATTTCACATCTCTATAGTTTAGACATTGCAAATATTTTCTTTAAATTTATGGTCTCTTAATCTGAACTATGAACAGAAATCTTCAAATGCACAGTATCCATCATATTTAGATTGAGTGATCTGACCGTAATATCACAAAATTAGAAATTGAGAGATGAACAACTTTAAAAAGAATCTCCAAGATTTTGAAAATAAATAATATATTGTCTTAGTTTGTTAAGCTGCTGGAATGCAGTATACCAAAAATGGATGGCTTTTAAAAAGGGATTTTTTAATAAGTTAGAAGTTTATAGTTTTAAGGCCATGAAAAATGTCCAAATTAAGGCACCAAAAAGAGGTTATCTTCACTCAAGAAAGGCTGATACCATATGGACGCATCTGTCAGCTGGGAAGCCACGTGGTGACATCTGCTAGCTTTCTCTCCCAGCTTCTCATTTCATAAGACTTCCCTGGGGTGTTTTCCTTCTTCATCTTCAAAGGTCTCTGGCTGTGTGGGCTTTATCTCTTCTGCTTTCCAAGCATCTGCATTGGCTCTGCTGTTTCTGGACTTTCTCCAAAATGCTTCCTCTTTTAAAGGATTCCAGTAAACTAATCAAGACCCACCTGGAATGGGTGGAGTTACATCTCCATCTAATTAAAAGGTCATACCCACAATTGGGCACGCCATATCTCTGTGGAAATAATCTAATTAACAGTTATGCCCTACAATATTAAATCAAGATTAAAAGAAACAGCCACTCCCATAAGATTGAATCAGGATTGAAACATGGCTTTTCTGAAGTATGTAATACATACAGACTTGCACACACGTTTACCACCCAACCCTTGTGATAAAACAGAATCATTAATAGGCCTAGGGGGTCTTAAGGGAAGGGCTTGCCTTGTTGCCACTGCTGCCCTGGAAGAATCTGGGCAGACTTGGGTAAGTGACCTTGAAGTCACTTTTGTGTCCACTGAGAGGAGGGACTGCCACTGCCCTGTGTCATCACCTTTCTGCCCCCCAGGAGGAGTGATGCAGAGTTGCTGCTGGTGTCACACTTTCGGGAAATGGGCTCTACATCTGGGCTGGACTTTTAAATCTTCCTCTGTGGATCAGCTATCATATTAAAAAAATGTTCTCAGCTATTTAGTATTTTGTTGGAAGAACAGAATGACACCCAGTCTCCTGTTCTTCATAATGATCCTCAGGCTAGACCTTCAGATGTGTAATGGACAGAATCATCTAGGACAGACAAAATTCAGTGCAGATGCCAAAAACATGAAGATATGGACAGAGGCACCACTGAAAAACTCTATCAGAAGGGTGAAATTCTTTGCTGGGTTATGCCAGGGCACTAAAATCTAGAGAAAAAGGCTTAACACATCAAAGCTACAAGGGTGCAACATTGTAATAAAGTTTTATGAATTCAGAAGAAAATAAAAACTTCCCTACTTTGGGATTAAAAACCAAAGAAAGCAGAGATCAGCTATACTGGAAAACAATTAAAGCTTTTAGTATGTTTATGACCATTATTTAAAAGATACTGGTTGGTTTATGAAAGCAGATACTGATATAGATGTCATACCAGACAATTTGATTGGCTTCTTTCAAAATATGACCCTGACAAACTCATCTACTTTGGGAGAAGATTTAAGTTTTATGTAAAGCAGGGCTATATAAATGGAAGAATGCTATTCTAGTTTGTTAGCTGCCATAATGCAATATACCAGAAACAGAATGGTTTTTAAAAGGGGGAATTTATTAAGTTGCAATTTATTAAGTCCACAGTTCTAAGGCCATGAAAATGTCCCAACTAAAGTAAGGCTATAGAAATGTCCAATCTAAGACATCCAGAGAAAGATATCTTGGCTCAGGAAGGCTGATGAACATTAGGGTTTCTCTATCTACTGGAAAGGCACATGGCAAATATGGCAGCATCTGCTAGCTTCCTCTCCAGGCTTCCTGTTTCATGAGGATCCCCCCGTGGGCATTTTCCTTCTTCCTCTCCAAAGGTCTTTGGCTGTGTGGGCTCTTGGGGTTCTTTCCAAAATGTTCCCTCTGAAAGTGCTCCAGTGAGCAAACCCCACCTTGAAGGGGGGGAGACACATCTGCATGGAAACCACCTAATCAAAAGTTACACCCACAATTGGGTGGGTCACATCTACATGGATAATTAAAAAACCTCCACCCAGCCACATTGAATGAGGATCAAAAGACATGACTTTTCTGGGGCCTACCACAGATACAAACCAGCCCAAGCAGGATATGTATTGAGCGAGGTATCTTTCAAGAGATTTGCTGATGTGTTTAAAGTGGAAAAATGTACATAATTCCTCCATTAAAGAATTAGCACTGGGGTGATGCATGGAAATGATACACATAGAAGCAGAAGATTCCAGAGATACCACTGGAAAATAAACTTTCCATCCCTTGTACCAGAACACCACTCAATCAAAGGTTATCTACCCAAAATCTTCTGGTACTGAGACTATAACTATTATGTTCCTGTAGTGGATCCCAGATGCTGTTCTGATCTTGCAACTTCTTTTCACTATCTTGACTGTTTTGATTTGCTGATACTGTTGGTATGCAATATATCAAAAATGGAATGACCTGTAGAAAGAGAATTTATCAAGTTACAGGTTTACAGTTCTAAGGCCATACAAATTTCCAAACTAAGGCATCCAAGTAAAGATACCTTGACTCAAGAAAGGTCAATGCCTGTCACTTGGGAAGGCACATGCTCCTTGTCCTGGTTCTGTTGTTTCCAGCTTCTGATGCCAGTGTTTTTCTCTCTATGTATCTGTGGGCTATCACTTCACTCCTCTGGGACACAACTCTGGGTTCTGGCTTGCTTAGCATCTCATGGGAAGGCACATGGTGACATCTTCTGGGCTGTACATCTCCAAATGTCTGTGTCTAAGCATCTGCTTTCTCTGACATTACTCCAAGCATCTCTGAATGTCTGCATCTCTGTGGGCTCTGATGCAACTGTTCTCTAAGTGTCTGCATCTGAGGTTACTCTAAAATACTTCTCCTTTTAAAGAACTCCAGTAAACTAATCAAGACCCACCTGGGATGGGAGGAGTCACATCTCCATCTAATCAAAAGCTTATACCCAATACTGGGTGTGCTACATCTCCATGGAAGCAATCTAATAAAAAAATCCCACCCTACAATATTGAATCAGGATTATAGAATATGGCTTTTCTGGAGTCCACAACAGTTTCCAACCGGAACACTGACCCTCTAACTATGTATGTATTGGAATACCTCATTTATCACCTCCACCCATTTGATTATTTATATGGGTGATATCAACCTGCCTTAACTGAGAATATTCTAAAGGAATTAAGTGAAATGTAAAAAAATGATGATTGAAAAGTAAAATTAGAAAACTGTTGAAAGAAAAACATGAGTGAACAGAGTTAAAATTTCTCACATTGCACTGAAGAAGGACTTCTACATTTCTGATAGAGAATACTGGAATCTCAGTGTGGAAATTCTTCCTAAATGAATATTCCATATTAGAAATCTTCCATATGAATGACAGTAAACTGAAGCTTTAATAAGCTGTGAAGTCGATTAAAATGTGTTTTTCATATATATATGAAGAATATGTGTTTTAAAAATGGTAGCCAGGAAGAGGGAATAGAAAAAAAAGATTTTGTTGCCAGCTCCTGACCACGTGTTAAGCGTTTTAGTTTAATCATTTTAAATTAAGTTTACTAAAACCACACCACACCATGTTAGCAATACACACAATGCTAAAAAGCTCTACCTTCTCCCCCAGTACGTGGATCATGTCTCAAAGGGGTGTAAATCTCCCTGGCATCATGGGACAGGACTCTCAGGAATGAGCCTGGCCAAGGCATCATAGGAGTGAGAAAGCTTTCTTGACCAAAAGGGGGAAGAGAAAAGAAACAAAATCAAGTTTCATTGGCTGAGAGATTTCAAATACAGTGGAACGATCACTCCAGAGGTTATTCTTATGTTTTATAGGGATACACCTTTTCAGTATTTGGTGTATTGGAACAGCTAGTACGGAATACCTGAAACTGTTGAACTGTAATCCAGTGGCCTTGGTTCTTGAAGATGATTGAATAACGATACAGCTTTTAAGGTGTGACGTGTAATTGTGAAAAACTTGTGGCTGACATCCCCTTTATCAGTGTATGGACAGATGAGTAAGGAAAAAAAAGACAAAAGTAAATAAATAAAAGGGGGCATGGGGGGTATGGGATGTTTGGGATGTTCTTTTTTACTTTTATTTTTATTCTTGTGCTTATTTTTATTTGTTTTGAGTAGTGAAAATGTTAAATAAGTCGATTGTGATGAATGCACAGCTGTATGGTAATACTACAAACCACACTGATTGTACACTTTAGATGATTATTTGATACATGAATATATAATATATCTCAATAAATTGCATTAAAAAGTGATCTACCTTAAAGAAAATTTTAGGAGAAAAAATTTGTTGCTCAGTGTTGTTTGTAAACTCAAGTTATGACTTTGTATTTGTAGTACACCATAAATGAAGCCCTCCTTTCTGTGCGCCCTCCACACACAGTTTGTCTAATGAAAACTTTCCTGTTATAATTAGTATGTATTTCAGCAAAAAAGGTGGCATATGAATGGCATCTCTGTGGGCTCTGATGAAGCTGTTCTCTAAGGGTCTGCATCTGAGGTTACTCTAAAATACTTCTACTTTTAAAGGACTCCAGTAAACTAATCAAGACCCACTTGGTACGGGAGGAGTCACATCTCCATCTAATCAAAAGCTTATACCCAATACTGGTATATCTATGTGCTACATCTTCATGGAAGCAATCTAATAAAAAAAATCCCATCCTACAAAATTGAATTAACGCATAAGTGCATTAATAAAACCATACTTAAGAAAGAATCACTAGGGAAATTAGGAAATACATGGAATTGAATGGCAATGAACATATTATGTTACAAATTTGTGACACAAAGCTAAACCAGTACTTAAAAGAACATTTATACCATTAAAAACACGGTGGGGGAAGAGATTATAAACAATGAACTAGACAGTCATGCCAAAAAGTTGGGAAAAGTAGCAACAGAGCAAACCAACAAGGTCCAAGAAGGAAGAAAATAATAAAGAATAAGAAAAAAAAAAATGAAACAGAGGAAAATAGCTTCACAGAAGCTTAACAAAACCAAAAACTGGTTCTTTCAGAAGATTATCAAGAAAAACTCCTGGGAGAACTGGTCAATGCATTTAAGAAGAAAAAGTACAAGCAAACCAACGCCCTGTCAACTTTTCCTGGAAAGACCCAGGCAGTACCCATCTTGGGCTTTGTGAGCAGCAGGTGCATCCCACGCAGTCCATCTGCTGTTGTAACAGGATATATCCTTGTTCCAATAAAATATTCTTGAAGGGCACAAATTTGAATTCCATTTAATTTTCAAGGGACCAAAGCAATATTCTTCTTGTAATCTTAATTTAACAATTTAAATTGTAAGCACCATTCTCAGCCAGCTGCAAGATGTGGATGGACCACACGCTAGTGCTTTTATGGGACAGGTGACACACCGGGGGCTACGAGAGCTGGACACCAGGAGAGCAAGCACACCCCCTCACCCTCCAGGGACTCGGGGTCCCCCTACTCTTCCCCCGCTCCCCACAGCCAGACTGCGCAGCGCTGGGAAGGTGCCAGGGGCGCCAGAGCGCGCACCTGCGCCCAACAGCGCCCGGCCCGGCGCTGGCACTGGCACCCGGCTGCCAATCAGCGGTCGCAGTGAGTGCAGGGCTGAGGCTGGAGGGGCCTGAGCGGCGCCAGGACTGCAGGGGCTGCGGGCCATGGGCTTCGCCTCGGGATCACCTCGGGCTGGGAGCGCAGGGTGATGACGCGGCGTGACGTGTCTGGCACTTGGAGTCGCCCCGAGAGCTTTCTCTGGGGAGGCCCCACTCTCCGGAGCTCGCCCCCGGTCCTGCACCACCCAAGGGTCCGTCCTCCAACGTGGCCTTCCGAAGACGCTTTGTGGCGACCTCGGGGTCCCCTTCCCTTCCCTTCCCTGGCCCTCATGCATACCCCTCCCTCCCCTACTAACCCTCCTCCCTGGTTGGCTTAGGATGTGGCCTGCCTGAGATGCCTCAGGTGCGTAGACATAGCAGCGCACCACTGAGGTGAGAGGAGAGGTTTGCCTGAGAAGATCAAGGTGACAGCTTCTGTTTCCAGCCTTCTCTCTCTTGCGCTCCTGCATAAGAGCATCCTGTCTCGGGGTGTTTCCTGCAGGAATCTGGACGTGCGTGAGCCAGTCAGGCCGCCCCTTGATCCGGCATTTCCGGAGTCCTCTAAGCTGCTTTCCTAAAGATAAAGATGGCAGTCTATCGCCCAGTGTTCTGAAAGGTAAAAGAGAGTAAATGAGCACCTGTGGACTAAAGCTGTTTAAAGCTCTGACTTCTCTTACCGTGTTTGGGAGCTGAAACGGGCCGATAAATATAGTTTATACTCTAAGATTTCAGTTAATGAATTAAAGTTGTTCATTCAAAGAACGTTTGTATTTCTTTAAAAAGAGTTTTTTTTCCTTCTGTGCCCTTTCCCATAGGGCTTTCTGCGGCTGGACAGGGGAAGCTATCTGAACTCATCACATACCGGTGGGTGAGTATAGGTGAATTCTTAACCAGCACACTTAAGCATACAGCTCACTGAGGTCCCATTGTGTTAGTTATCTATTGCTGTGTAACAGACTACCCTAAAATTTAGAAGCCTAAAGTAGCATTTATTATCTCACACAGTTTCTGAAGTTCAGGAGTCTGGAGGTGTTTAGCTTGGGCAGTTCTGGCTCAGCTCCATCCTGAGATTGCTGACAAGAATAAAGCCAGGTCTGTGCTCCCTGAAGACTTCACTAGGCTGTTTGATCTGCTTTAAGCTGGTTCACTTGGCTTTTGGCAAGAGGCCTCATTTCCTTATCAAGTGAACTTCTCCCTCCGCCTGTTCCTGTTATGGGCCCCCAAAGAAACTGTTCCAACAGAGAGCTTGCACCCAAAATGACCAGAGCCATAGAGTCTTCTCATAACCTAATTTTGGATTGATGAAACATCATTTCTGCCGTATATGATTGGTCCACCAACCCTGATGCCAGTGGGGAAAGGACTGCATGAGGTATGAATACTAGGAAATGTGGTTCATGGTGGGGGTTGGGCGACATGGCTACCACAGCCATTATTCCCCATTCCAGCCTATCTCCATAAAATCTCAGGTATTATCCCATTACTTAATTGGGGGAATTATTTGGTTTCTAGCTAAGGTAAAACCCTTTGCTTCTGAACTACAAGTTTATTGTTCCAAGATGTCTCCTCTTTGTTCTGGATTATTATGTTTTCTCTCTCTCTGGATTGTCTCATCAGCAAACATATTGATAGTAATATCACCTCTCATTAAATGCCCTTCTTCTGATGCCACATCCCTGTCCTGCTTATTTTATTTGTGTTTATGGTTACAGAAACATTTCTCTTGAGTTGTCTGTATTTATGGTCTCCAGGAATTTCCTATTCTCTTTTAAAATCGCTGTTGTGGAGGTCACCAGTGAATTCTACATTGCTTAGTCCAGTGGCCCATTTTTCAGTTTTCAATGTATTTGATCCATTGACAGCATTGCCAGGTTTTATTTCCCCCTACTTCAAATTAGTTGTTCATTTGGGTTCCAGGATGCCTCTTATCTCAGAGGCTCTGAGTTCCTTCTTGAGCTCTTTTTCTGTTTCCTTCTCATCTCCCTGAACTTTAACTGATGGCATGTTCCAGGGCTCATTTTTCTCAATCTGCTTTTTTCCCTGGGTGATCTCATCCAGTCTTGTATTTCAAATAGTGCTATATGCTGAAGGTTCCAAAATATATATCCCTACCTCATTTCTAGTCTGCTATATCTACCTGCTAAGCATCACCTTCTGTATGTCACCCTCCTCTCTTTCACATCCCACATGTAATCCATCAATAAAATTTGTGGGATATACCTAAAAGGTTTTGATCCAACAACAACTTAGTATGGCCATTCTCTACTCTGTTTGATAACACTATCTTTTTCCTGTATTATTCCAATATCTTTATAATTTGTCTTCCTGCTTCCCTATTACCCTATACATTTTGTACACATCAGCCAATGTAATCCTTTTGAAGCATAACTCAGACATATCCTCCCTCAGAACCTTCCAATGACCTCCTATCACACTCAGAGTAAATGCCAAAGAACTTGGAATGACCAGCATAACACTATGAGATCTTGGCTCTTTTCCATTGCCAACAATTCATTCTTTGACCTCATCTCCAACTTCTCTTTCTTTCCATTGACTCACATATTGGCCATTATTAAATGTGTTAGTGTGATCCGATTTCAGAGCCTTTGTATTTTCTACTCCCTTTGGGAGATTACTCTGCCCCCCAGATAAGCATAACCCCATCATAGAAACATCAGTCTGTGTCTCTTCTCCTTGACCCTGCTTTATTTCTCTCCGTAGTGTTTATAATCATCTGATATACTATATATCTGTATTTCTATCTGTTATCCATCTATTTATCTAAATTTAGCTGGAATGTCAGCTGTCTTATAAGATAGGGACCTTATTTGGTTGTCTGATGTATCTCTAGAACATAGACCAGCACCTAGTATATGATAGGTTCACCAACCTTGTTGAATGAATGGTCTGCTCAGGTTCCTCTCAGACACCTCAATGCCCCTTCACCCCTGCTTTTCTTTTTTCATGTGGTCACAAGACTGTCAAAACTGCAAACTTTTCTTTATTATTCCTGTGTCATGTCTCTCTCTCTCTCGGTCTCTTGTGGACAGGGATTCAGTGCATTTTATAGCTTCCAAAAATAGTCAACATCAAAATAATACCAAACATGAACATGGACTATGTGTAGAACCTCTTAGGAAGTTTCCATAGATTAACAATTTCTCCCTCTTTAGTTAAAAAAGAAATCCTTTTCCTTTTTCCATTGCTTTTGTTTTCTGGACTCATGAGTTCTAATGTAGCAATATTATCATATGGCCAATTTGAGATGGTGAGAAATAATAGTGACTTTCACCTTTTTAGTTCTTAACTTAGTATACATGGGCACAACCTATTTTAATGTTACACATGTAAGCTCCCTATACTTGTAAGTTATGTGATTCTCAGTCCATTACTCATTCCTTATCTTAGTGTATATATTAATTGATCAGTCATTTACATAGCACTGAATAATACAATTTTGAGATTCTTGTACACATTTGGTTGGGGAAAAGATGCTCTGAAGAGGACTTACCAGGATTTTCCCCTCAGGAGCTTTCCAGCAGGGAGATCCTAGTTACCTGGAGATTAATGACAGGGCCCATTTGTCTTGCATGGAAGGAGCCCTTTCACAACCTCTTGGTGCCTTAAAATGAGGGTGACCATAAAATTTATCATCCAAACTGGGATACTTATAAAACTGAAAAGGTCTCTATTGATAAATACATGAGGATAGCAGGTTAAGCTGGGACTGTTCTGGTCAAACCAGGATATTTGGTCACCTTACTTACAACAGATTGTGTCTGCTAAGTCCTTGGTACCAGAAAAGTACCACTTCCATTCTGTGGGAAGATATAAATATTCCATCCCTGGGGAGGTATGCCTCCTGCAAATTTATAAAGTAACCACCTGATATTAGCTTAACTCTCTTTATTAGACTAGCTTGCATTGTTCCCATAATCCTAATTATTGAAAACTTTTTCTGTGTATGGTGTCTGCTTGCAGGATTTGCTTTGGGAATTTAGCATCAGCTGTTGAGATGTCACACCAGCCTGTTGCCCTTTTTTTAAAAAAAAAATTGAACTATAATTCACATATCATAAAATTCACTCTTTTAAAGTGTATATGTGAGTGTTTTTTCATATTCAGTGGTTTTTCATAATCAAAAAGTTGTGCAACCAGCCCCACTGTCTAATTTTAGAACATTTTCATTAACCCAAAAACAAACCCATTAGCATCTCCTCTCTGTGTTAGTTTTTTGGTAGCTGCTGTGATAAGTTACCACAAACTAGGTGGCCTAAAGCGACAGAAATTTATTTGCTTATGGATTTGGAGGGCAGAGATCAGTATCACTGGACCTGAAATAAGGGGTCTGCAGGCCATACTCCCTCTGGGTTCTAGAGCATAGCTTGTTCCTCAGTTCTTCCACACTGGGGGCTGCTGACATTACTCAGATTAGGGCTGCACCAATCCAGTCTCTGCCTCTGGGCATCACCCTCTTCTCATGTGTGTGAAATCTTCCTTTCTTTTTTCCTTCTCCTTTTTAAATGATAAACTATATTTTAGAGCAGTTTAGGTTATGGAAAAGTTTTCACAGAAATTAACAGAGGTCTCATACACCCTGTCCCCCTGCTACACACACACACACACACACACACACACACACACTCACACTGAGTTTTCTCTATAATTAACACCTTGCATTAGTGTGGCACATTTGTTACAATTGATGAACCAATATTGATGCATTATAATAACTAAAGTCTATAGTTTATTTTAGGGTTCACTCTTTATGTTGTTCTGTTCTGTGGGTTTTGACACTACTGATTTTTGCACATCGATCTTGTGTCTCAACTCTTTACTCAATTTATTAGCTCTAGCAACTTTGTGGTAGACTATTTTTGGGGACTTTCTATACATAGTGTTCTAGTTTGCTAGCTGCCAGAATGCAATATACCAGAAACAGAATGGCTTTTAAAAGGAGGAATTTATTAAGTTGCAAATTTATAGTTCTAAGGCTGTGAAATTGTCCTAAATAAAGGAAGTCTATGGAAGTGCCCAATTTGAGGCATCCAGGTTCAAGAAGTCCGATGATGTTCAGGGTTTCTCTCTCAGTTGGAAAGGTACATGGTGAACATGAAGACATCTGCTAGCTTTCCCTCCAGGCTTCTTCTTTCATAAAGATGTTTCCATGGAGATGTGTCTTCACCCATTCAAGGTGGGGTTGCTTACTGGAGTTCTTGAAGAGGGGACAATTTTTAAAAAAGCTACAGAACCACCAGAGCAGAGAGAGCCACACAGCCAGAGATCTTCGGAGATGCAGAAGGAGAACACCCCTGGGGAATCCTTTGAAATGAGAAGCAGGAGAGAAAGCTAGCTGATGTTGCCTTGTGCCTTTCCAGGTGACAGAGGTGTTCTGGGCCCATCAGTCTTTCTTGAATCAAGGTATCTTTCCCTGGATGCCTTAGTTTGGACATTTTCATAGCCTAAGAACTGTAAACTTGCAACTTAATAGCTCCCCTTTTTAAAACCTCTTCCATTTCTGGTTTATTGAATTCTGGCAACTTTAGCAAATTAAAGGTAGAATTACTGGGTTATATGGCAGTTGTGTTTAACATTTTGGGGAACACTTTGATGTATTTTGAGTTAATTTTTGTATCTGGTGAGAGTTGGAGTTAAATTTTTTTTTTTGTATATGGATATTCTTTTGTCAAGCACCATTTAATGTAAAAAACATTCTTTTTGCTATTGTTTAGTCAATCATTTGACCATAAATGTTATAGTTAGTTTCTGGATTCTCAGTTCTATTCCATTATCTATATTTCTGTCCTTATGCCAGTACCATAGTTTTTCTAGTTTGATGGCTGCTGGAGTGCAATATACCAGGAACAGAATGGCTTTTAAAATGGGGAATTTGATAAGTTGCTAGTTTACAGTTCTAAGACCAAGAAAATGTCCCAATTAAAACAAGTCTATAGAAATGTCCAATCAAAGGCATCCAGAAAAAGATACCTTGGTTCAAGAAGGCCATTGAAATTCAGGGTTTGTCTCTCAAGTGAGAAGGCACGTGACAAACATAGTCAGGGCTTCTTTTGCAGCTGGAAGGGCATGTGGCAAATATGGCATCATCTGCTAGCTTTCTCTCCTGGCTTCTGGTTTCATGAAGCTCCCTGGGAGGCGTTTTGCTTCTTCATCTCCGAAGGTCGCTGGCTTGTGGATTCTCTGCTTCATGGTGCTGCAACATTCTCTGTTCTCTCTGAATCTCCCTCCAAAATGTTTCCTCTTTTATAGGATTCCAGTAAGCTAATCAAGACCCACCCAGATGGGTGGAGACATGCCTACACCTAATCCAGTTTAACAACCACTCTTGATTAAACCACATCTCCAGGGAGAAGATCTAATTACAGTTTCAAACATATAACACTGAATAGGGATTAGAAGAACCAGCTGCCTTTACAAAATGAGATTAGGGTTAAAACATGGCTTTTCTAGGGTACTTACATCATTTCAAACCATCACAATAGTCTTCATTACTTTAGCTTTGTAACAAGTTTTAAAATTGGGACATGTGAATTCTCCAGCTTTGCTCCTGTTTTCCAGGATTGATTTGACTCTTCTGTGGACCTTGCCTTTCCACATGAATTGTAGGGTCACCTTGTCATTTTCTGTGAAAATCAACTGGGATTTTGATAGAGTTTGTGTTGATGTTGTAGGTCAATTGCCATCTTAACAATATTAAATCTTGTATTCCATGAACATTGGATAGCTTTCCATTTGTATAGTTTTTTCATTTCTTTCAATAATTTATTTTGTAGTTTTCAGTCTATGTCTTACATCTCTGATTAAACTTATTCCTAGGAATTTTATTCTTTATGATGCTCTTGTAAATGAAATTGTTTTCTTAATTGCATTTTTAAATATGTCCATTTCTAGTGTATAGATATATAATCAATTTTTGAATACTGACCCTGTATGCCTACAATATTGCTGAACTCATTCAGTAGTTCTAATATATTTTTTTATGTGTGGATTCCTTAAGACTTTCTAGATACAGTATCATGGCATCTGTAAATAGAGATTGTGTTACTTCTTTTCCAATCTACATGCATTTTACTTCTTTTTCTTGTCTGCCTTATCTATAAGAATCTCTGGTATAATGTTAAATTAAAGTGGCAAGATTTGACATCCTTGTCTTGTTCCTGATTTAAGGAGGGAAACTGAAGTGTTAGGATGCTAGCTGTGGATCTTTCACAGATCCCTTCTTTTGGGTGGAGAAATTTCCCTTTCTTCCTAGTTTGTCAAGTGCTTTTTTTATATCATGAAAGAACTTTGGATTTTATCAAATGGTTTCCTGTGTCTGTCAATGGTCATGTGGTTTTGCCTTTTTTTCTATTAAAATGATTCATTATGTTAACTGATTTTTGTATAGTGAGCCAACCTTGCATTCCTTGGCTAGATCTCACTGAGTCGTTGTATATAATCCTTTTTATTTATTGTTAGGTTTTCTACTATTTTGTAGAATATTTTTCCATCTATATTCATAAGGGACATTGGTTGGGAGTTTTCATTTTTGCATGTGCTGTCTTTGTGTATGGTATCATGGTGACATTGGCTTCATATGATGAGTTGAGAAATGTTCCCTTTTCTACTTTATCCAAGAGTTTGTGAAGGGTTGGTTTGAATTATTCTTTAAAATGTTTGGTAGACTTCACCAGTAAGACCATGTGGTGTTGGCTTTTGTTTGTGAGAAACTGTTTGATTACTAACTTAATATCTTTACTTGTCATGGGTGTGTTCATATTCTGTTTCCTCTGGAGTCTGTTGCAGTTTTTGAGAATTTGCTCATTTCATCTAGGTAATCTAACTTGTTGGCATAGAATTGTTCATAGTAGTCCCTTAAAATAATTTTTATTGCTGTATGGTTGATTTTATTTCCTGATTTTAGTAGTGTGAATCTTTTCTCTTTTTTTCTTGATCACTTTAGCTAAAGATCTGTAAATTTTATTAATTCTTTTCCCAAGAACCAACTTTTGGTTCAATTGATTTTCCTTGATTGGATTTTAAGTTTTTATCTTTGATTTTAATTTTTTTCTGCTTTCTTTGAATTTAGTTTGTTCTTTTTCTGGTTTCTTTAGATAGGTCAAGTTATTAATTTGAGGTCTTTTTAAATATAGCTATTTATAGCTATAAATTTTGCTCTAAGTACTGTTTTAGGTGCATCCCATAAGTTTTTCCGTGTCATATTTTCATTTTCATTCTCCTCAAAATATATTTTAATTTCCCTTGTGACATCTTCTTTGACTCATTGGCTATTTATGAAGTTGTGTTTTTTGTGGTTTTATTTCCACATATTTGTGAATTTCTTTCTTTTATCGATTTCTAATTTCATTTTGCTGTCACAAGAGAACATACTGGGTTGTGATGTCAATATTTTTAAACTTACTGATATTTGTTTTATGGCCTAACATATGGCCCATCCTGGAAAATAATGCATGTGCCCTTGAGAAGAATGAGTATTCTGTTGTTGTTGGTAGAATGCCCTAAGGTATCTGTTAGGTCTTGTTTGTTTGTAATATTGTTCAAGACCTCTCTCTCTTTGTTCATTTATGCTGAGATCTTCTATCCATTATTGAAAGTGGTATATCAAATTCTCTTCCTCTTATTCTAGAACTGTCTATTTCCCCTTTCAATTCTTTCATCATTTGCTTCATGTATTTTGGGGTTCTGTTGCTAGATCCTGTTTTAGATTGCTAAATGTTGGTGGATTGCAGTAAATCAGAAATGGAATGGCTTTTAAAAGGAGAATTTATTGTTACAAGTTTACAGTTCTAAGTCTATAAAAATGTCCAAACTAAGGCATCCAGGTAAAGATACCTTGACTCATGAAAGACTGATATCTGCCACATGGTAAGGTATGTGTGCTGACATCTGCTGGTCCTTGTTCCAGGTACTATTGCTTCCAGCTTCTGGTGCTGCTGATTTCTTCTCTAAGCACCTGTGGGACTTCCTTAGCTCCTCTTGGACAAAACTCTGGGTTCTTGCTTGGTTAGCATATCAGGGCAAGGTACATGGTGATGTTTGCTGGGCTCTGCATCTCCACACGTCCATGTCTAGGTGATTGTTCTCTCTGTTGGCCCTCGAAGCATCTCCAAGTGTGTGAGGATCTTGGCTCTGAAGCTTTCTGTAAATGTTTCTCTTTAGAAGGACTCCAGTAAACTAATCAAGACACACCTTGAATGGGGTGAAATCACATCTCCACCTAATCAATTGGGTGTGCTGCATCTCTGTGGAAGTAATCTAGTCAAAAGGCAACATCCACAATTGAGTTCCTCAACCTCCATGGAAACAATCTAACCAAAGATTGCCACTCTAAACAATAGGTCTGGCCCCACAAGATTGGATCAGGGTTAAAAGCAGATGGCTTTCCTGGGGTAGATAACAGTTTCAGACTAGCACAGATTCACATGTTTATGATTGTTCTGTATTCCTGACAGATTGGCCCAATTTTTCATT
>PVIY010048009.1:0-17534 GCA_004026745.1 Myrmecophaga tridactyla | reverse complement strand
GACAGTCAGCATGCCGAGACGGTCAGCACGCCGAGACGGTCAGCACGCATGACAGTCAGCACGCCGAGACCGTCAGCACGCTACCGCTGCACCGACAAGTACCCTAAAGGGATTTAAATCCCTGAAACCGCCCGCATCTAAAAATGCCCTAAGAAGGAACCTGAGCTTTTTTATAAAGTCTCAACTTGATATCCACTGTCAACAGACGGATATCTATTACTGAGAATGATAGTTGTAGTGTCCTTAAAACGGTAAGATGATGAAAGTCGACCTTGTTTAGTTATAGAAAATTTAAATTCATACACACTAAATGCTTCCCGTATTTAATAAGACCACAACAAAAAGGAACAACAATTTAGTTTGGCAAAAGAGAACCCTATTGTTCAATGAGCCATGAGAGCCTGCTTCAGTCTCCCAGAGGAGAGGAAGCAGGAGTTTAAAAAGTCATGCCAGGACACTGGAAAAGTGGAAAATCATCCCAGGATCTAGGATGCTGGGTTCTGGACACCCCTACCCATCCTTTTTATTGTGGTAAAGTTTACATAACTTAAAACCATGTTAGCCATTTTTAAGTGTGCAATTCAGTGACATTAATTACATTTACAATATTGTGCTACCATTCACCACCATCGATTACCAAAACTTCTCCATCACCCCAAACAGGAACTTGCACCCATTAAGCAATAACTCCCCATTTCTCCTCCTCATGGACCCTGGCAACCTCTAGTCTATTTTCTGTCTCTGAATGTGCCTATTCTAGATGCTTTATCTAACTGGAATCATGTAGTATTTGTCCTTTGTGTCGGTATTTCACATAGCATAATGTTTTCAATGTTCACCCATGTTGGAGCATGCATTAAAACTTCATTCCTTTACATGGCTGAATATCAGTCCACAGCATATATCACATGTTGTGTATTCATTCATCTGTTGACGGACACTGGATTGTTTCCACTCTAGACCCCTTTGAAAACTGCTCTTCATCCTGGAGGGAATAGCATGGTGGCCTCCTTTGTCCAGTTGCTCCTACATCCATCCAGACAATACATCCCAGGGCTAGAGTTGTGTGAAATGAGGTGAGGTCTTGAAGTGCAATCATCTTCGCAGTCCTATAAAGCACTGTGGTTGGAGTCAGACCACAGATGGGCTTCTCAAAAAACCATCTCCACTGAGTAATCAGTGCTGGATGGCTTGTGAACGTGGTGGAAAGGAGAAGTTTAGAGTCATGTATGTCACCAGAAGGAAAGTTGGAGGTTAAAACATGGGAATGTATAACAGTGTAGCAGACAATGCTCTTGATTAACTGTACGTGTATTTAAAAAGTTCTTTCATGAACTTAAAAACATATGACACTATTCTAAAGTGTTAATAATTGAAGGGTTTATGGGGGGAAATGTACCTATTGCAAACTATGGATTAAAGTTAACAGTAAAGTAACTCTTCCATCAACAGCAACAAATATACCTCACCAATATTCTGGGTCAATAATAGTGGGGGATAAGGGGTATAGGAGGATTTGGGTTTTCTTTTCTAATTTTTGTTTCTTTTCTGGAATAATGAAAATATTCCAAAATTGATCATGGCGTTATCTGAACAACTATGTGATGATATTGTATACTTTGAACGGTTTGTGTGGTGTGTAATATACCTCAACAAAACTGCATTTAAAAAGAGTCTCCAGCTGTACTGGCAGTTTCCCCGCTAGCAGTGAGCCAGCTTCCCCTTGCCTCCTGCAGGCTCCACTGAGTGTGCTGCAGCGAGCGGGCGCCAACTCCCCAGGCCTGCCCAGGACTTGTGGGCACCCAGCGCCAGCCAACAACCTGACTCTCCTTCCAACTGGTATTCTCTAACTATGTGCTCAACATTTATTGGAAGGAGGGGCTGATCCGGGCTGGGGAATAGCAGAGAGGCAGGCTCCCTGGGGGGCTCAGCCCTTTGTCTGTAGGGGGCAGACAGAAGTGCCGAGAAGTGCCGAGTCCAGGCTGCGAAGCCCCAGTCCCGCCGCCAGGTGACCGCCCTCCCTGGAGGGTGTTTGGAGGCCATTTGCTATGACTTGGGTACAGCTGTTCCTTCGGGAGCAGAGAGAGGGATTCATCCCCATCTCAAGCAGCTTGTCAAAGAATAATTCTAGAAAGTCTCATTTTCTCCATGTCCTTAGAGTCCCTATAATATTTCAGTGCCCCCATAATATTTTATCTCCTTTTATAGATTCACCCCAAGTACCTCCTTGGGTGGCCCAATCCTTAAACTGGCTCTACGGAAATGTTTCAGGAATAAGAAAAGACCTCCTCATCTCCATGCCAGAACCTGCGAGAGAAACTAGCACATCCTGCTGTAAAATAGATACCAAGGCCATTTTCATATTCATTTATGTAGCATAGGGGAGCCTCCGTTCTTAGGACTCCTGGCTTTCATTCTTAGTGGGCCGGACAGCCTGTTTCTTCCCAACCGTCAAAGCACAACAACAGCTATAGCCGGACCTTGGGACCAGACCATGTGGTGGAAGAAGGACAAAGGAGGAGGCAGGAGCTTGGTGTGAACAGGTGAAAACATACCTGGAGCCTTTCAAGGCAGCTGGAATGTGTTTTTCAGCTTCTCTACCCCTAATTCCTACATCTCCTCTCTTCCCTTCTGGAGGCCTCACTCCCTGTGGGATTGTCCAAGGAATAGAGGAGAGGGCTCACCTCCAACCCTCACCTCCAGTGCCCAGGTGCCTGCAGGTAACCTACCATCACGGAGTCATTTCAGTCGAGGGCCAGGCCCGGCAGTGCCCAGGATGAACCCCCATGTCGGACGTGCTGCACCCACCTGCGGGAACTCCACTGGTGACCCAGGAATCCTGGACTTTCATTTTCTCCTGACTCTCATATGGACCAAACAGAAGCCCGTCCCTTTCCTGCCGGAGGTAATAAGATCCTTCCAGGTCCCGGAGTACAGGGAGTTCTCGTTTCAGAGCTTTCACTTCAGGGATGGTCGCCGTGACGACGTACTGATGCTGAACCGGAATGAGAGGGTGCTCGAGACCAATCATCTTACCTACTTCACGAGCCCAAAACCCTTAAATAAAAAAGTATTTTACATGTCACCACATAGAGGAGCACATACCACATCTCACACGGATATAGCGACTTAAATTAAAATAAAACATTTGGAAGACGAGTTCTCATGGCAAAATCTAAAGAATGTCATAGTAATCCTTAAATCATTGTCTCTGAAAAATTGGGGGCGAGGAGACAAGATGATGTTTCATATTACCCCAGAGATTTTATGGTATCTGGAATCTAAGGGACTTCCGTTCCTGGAATAATATTTTGTCCATATGCAAAAAGTGGGCATAAGGGAAGAACAAAATTGTATTTGAAGGGGAAAAAATAAACGCAAATCTATAAAATGTGCAAGTGTTCATAAGAAAGATGGTAATGGACTGACCTGACTTGTGGACTGGGATTGTCAGGTAAAGAAAGTGGCCCCTGTGTTGCTGTGGTCAGTATACTATACAATAATAGTACATAATAATAGCATATAATAAATGGTAGCCCCTCTATCCCCCAAACCCTATGCCTCCCAATTCATTGGTCCCTAAAACCCACAAATGGTTTTGTTAGCTTAAAATTTGAAGATGCATACACTTTGGGAGAGATGGCACATCTCTGTTTCATCTGTGATTTTAAAGGTTTACTAAAGTGGATGAGTTTGTAAGATCCTTTCTTGCAAAGAGCAGGAAGGCACCAGGAATCAGAGCAGGGAGTGAAGAGGCGTTGCAGCAAAAGGAAGGAGGACTTAGGAGTAGGTGGAGAATCCCCAAAACAAATGTTTCTCAATCCACAATTTGCATGGAGACTGGCTTATTAGTGGAAATGTGTGTTATTTTTTCATTCGCAAAAGATAGAGCCAGATATGTTTGTGGCTGAGAGGAATCTGGATTCTCTTCCAGGCCAATCCTTGAGTATATAGATATGGGAGCTGGAGTCCAGAAAGGGCAAGAGATGTGCCCAAGGTCACACGGGAGACAGGGAATCATCACATTACTGGTATTTTAAAAATTCAAGACGCCTTCACTCATGCAAAGGTATTTTCGACTCTAAAATGACACAAATGATTATTATTTGACAGGGATGTGGTGTCAGCTGACTCACCAGTTCTAGGAAGGGGATTTCTATTTGCTTGTTTGTTTCATAATAATTTTGAGCAATCATTCAAATGATTAATCTTACTTAAGCTCTTTCTTTAGAGCTTTCACTCTCTAAATTTTTAATTGTTATTTTCTGATTTTAAAAAAGTCTATGAAGGGGCTCTGAAGTCTCTGTCTTTGTGAAGTTCAGAACTAGACAGAGAACCATCAACTCCGAGTTCATCTGGGAGCCCAGATTACACACTCTCATGTAACAAAGTTTATTTTTGTTTAACCACCTAAACATCCCCCCGTGTGTTCTGTTGTTAGTCACTCTTGTATAATAACCCCAGAAATGGGTGTCCATTTGGAACCAAAAATCTGACCTGTGGGGATCAGAGTTATTTGTTGATGTTTTAATAATATAGAGATTTAATTTATTCTTATCAGCAGGAAGATGTGAGTTATCAATATCAGGACCTTGGGGGAAAATATAGGAAAACCACATATCTGAGTTATATACTCTAAGCAGTTTATACACTATAAAAAGCTAAAATATTTAGCCTAGCAATTCAAACCACTGCAGTATCCTCAATGTGTTTATTTCAATTAAAAACACAAATTGAAGAAAATAAATTCTACTCCATATTTATGAATTTCTGAATCCAATTCCTTACTTATTAATGCAGTCCATCACTAAAATAAAGTGAAAATGGCTATGCCTAAGTAGCGTGTGATTATATTATGTCAAACTCCATAGCAAGTTCTATACTAGTTTACCCTATGGAGGTGGTGCCTTTTGGCATTCTGTTCCTTTACATGTCAACCATGTTAACCTAAATCTTACCA
The DNA here is from genome assembly GCA_004026745.1 of Myrmecophaga tridactyla. NCBI lineage: Eukaryota > Metazoa > Chordata > Mammalia > Pilosa > Myrmecophagidae > Myrmecophaga > Myrmecophaga tridactyla. Next base: position 12,574 of record PVIY010048009.1, on the reverse strand, counting down.
GAATTAATTCAACCCCTGCCAGGCCACCCACCCACCAACATCAAAAGAAAGAGAGCCAAGTGTGGAGTCACAGCAAAGTCTACCAGTGCTAATAGAAAAACAACTGCAGAGACAAAGCATCAATAAAAATGATCATTGGCTTCCATTAAAAAAAATATATGCAGTGATAAATAGAAATGGGTTAAAATAAGGAGGTAAGGTTCATTGACAGGTTTGCTTCTCTTCGATGGTTTTTATGGTGACAACAATGGTTTCACTCTTTGACACGGAGCATCAAGGCAAAATGAAGCAATTCACTCTGGATGAACCCTAGGCATCATGCTAACATGAACCAGTCACACTTCTGATTTACCAAATTAGGAAAATTCTTAAGTAAATTTAACGAAGTTACCTCAGGCTTAATAAATCCATTGGAAATGAGGTCAAGAGAAACATTCATCACCATGCAAAGAAAAAGGCCCATCATAATAAATACCACTTAACCATTCCCCAGAGCTGCACCTAAGGAGACAGGGTAGAATGAAGCAGATTTTGAAAGCTTCTGGTACTAGATTTAAATTAGCCTATTGCACGCACATCAAGAGGTGAAGAGCACCCAGAAACTTCCTCACCTTCCTTGCTCAAGAAGAGGGTTACAGCATCCCCTTTTCTGTAGGGGCACATATAGTAGTATTTGTCAGAGGATGTTTTGAGGACCACCTGCTACAGACTCACCTGGGGCACCTGTCTAACACACGTTCTGAACCCCCATCCAGGTCACTTGAATTAGAATCTTTCTGAAGCCTGGAGAATTCCCCTAAGTGATTGTTATACCTACTAGCTTAAGAACCAAGCTCTTTGAGAAGTTAATTTACTAGCAGAATGGGTACCCTAAGACTATAGAGTAAGAGAAAGGAGCAATTTTAAGGCTGGTACGGTAGCCTTATGCTAGTGTCTCCCAGCTTGAGCCATAGACATATCAAGGAAATAATTATAATAACCATAAGTATTATTATACCTAATATTTCTTGAATGCTTGCTATGTGGTAATTCCTGTTTTGGGTACCCTACATTATTAGCTCACTTACTACTCATAATAACTCTCAGAATAACTATCCCAACTTGCTGAGGCCACACAAGTGTGTCTCTGGGTCAGAGAGTCCCACTCTCTTGGACAATCCTGCAAACATACAAAAAAACTGGCACATTTTTCCTCTTAGACCATGTTTTTCATGGATATCCCGAAGTCCCAGAAGCCTTCTGCTATGATTGCACTTACAGAAACATTCAGTAAACTATAGAACAACTGAGTAGATAACAGAGGCCTTTAGATTTTTTACATTTTGGTTACATTTCTCAGTTTATAGCTTGGTTATTATTTTCATCATCTCTCAGGACTGGCTTGGAGGCCTCACCTGAAGATATGAGTCATCCTGCTCTCTCTGGGAAACATTCCATCAGCCACACATTCTCAAAACTTGTTAGCATGATGCCTTCTGCAGATGGCTGCTTTCATCATAAAACTGATCTTGTTAGCTTCATTTCAGAGGGAGGCATATCCAAACCTTAGCTCCCAATTCCTGAAACTAACCCTTCGGGGAGCTTCTAGCCTGAAATAAGGTTCTTAAAAAAAAATTTGCATATAAACACACACATACCTCTTATGGACTACTAATATGTAGTAAGATTTTCTCCAGTAAATTCTACGCAGTAGAATATAAGAGATGAAGGAGGGAAAAAAGTATGGGCCAGAGATCTGATTTGAATGAGAAAAACAACTGAGTATTGAGACAGGACAGTTCTTCAATTAACTATCATTAAGGAGTTACCCGGCATTTACTAGGAATGGAAGTGGGAAAGACAGTGTACGTGGTTGGATAAAAGGTATCAGGAATAAAGAGAGGAGAGAAACATTACCATTCTGTTCTACCTAATTACAGGGATTTGAATCCCTTCCTTCCCCCACCCTCCCCCCAGACACACATGAATAACACAGCCATATAGAAAACTGCCAGGGTTTAGGTCAGATCTCTTTGGAGGTTATTCTATCTTTTTTCTTCAGAGATTTCTAATTCCTCACAGTCTTTTGGTTTAGAAAAAGTTATTTCAACTATATAAACCAAAGTTGATCCATTTTAGCAAAACAGGGATAAATGTGTTAAATTAAGGTCTCTCAAAACATCAGCTGGGAATGAATGGTGGCTTGAAATCCGATGTTGAGAATAATGGCGGGGCTTTGTCCAAGCCCGGCTGACATGAGTGCTAGGATTGATTAGCAATGTCTGCCACAGGTGCTGGATAGGAATCAAAGTCTGTTCAGTATTTGCTGTCACTATGAAAATGGTCAAATATTTTTAATAAGGGCTGATTTCATGAAACCACAAAGAAAGATATAGGGTTGTGCAAAATGTTGGCTAGTTGGGAAAAAGGAAAAATTATCTCATTGCCTTAGATCTTCTAACAGAATTTAGAAGACGCGCTCTGTTAGCATCAAGAACTCAAATGTGGAGGGGAGTATTAGAAAGGGTAGTGGGGTATGTGAAGTTTAAAAACAGCAATGCTTTACCCCCTTGCTTTAATTGTTTAAGGCAAGCCCATTTATGTTATTTTGAATTTCAAATATTAAAGAAGGCATGAGATTTTTATGCTTCTCAAAGGGGAGGCATGGATTAGAAAGATTCAGAAACACAAATTTAGATCCTCTAGTACTGAAGACATGACCACTATTTCTAAGACCATTAAAATGTTTTGGTTAACAAAATAACATCAATCAGAAGCTACAATTTAGCAGGAAGAATCACAAAGGATTCATGTTTCTGGCAGGTCCTCATGGCACATAATTTGACCTGATAAATAATAAAAAATTGTTTTCATTTTATGACTTACGCGATGAATAAGAGCAGATAACAAGAAAATCAGGTACCGCCTCATGCTTAAGTTTTAAATGAAGCACTGTGACCTAGACTGCACAGGTGTTTCCACTAGAATATAATTTTTGTATGTGACGTCACATATAACTGACTTCTAGAAAGCATATTAACTCAAGAATCAAAAAGCCCATGTCCAAGTCCTGGCTCTGACATAGCTAGCCAAGCAGAGTTCTCCTTCCAGATGCTGGCCTCCTTACGTGGAAATGAGAGGGTTGACAGATCATCACATATTCCTTTGGGATTTAGTGTTCTGAGTCTAGGTTCTCACAGAGCAATGTAAAGAAAAGATAATGAAATATGTTTAATCGTGTGCTGAAAAGAAAGGGCTACGTTTTTAGACTTGAGTCAAAGGTAGTCACAAGTGGATGAGAGCAGGAGAACACAAATTACCAAGTCAGCAATAAAAAGCAAATTGAGAACAAAGGGGGCTGCTCATGAATTTGAACACTAGAATTTGGTTATTAGTATAAAGAAACAGTGATCATAGAAAGGAAAAATAAGCATAATTCCACCAGACACAATCCGGAGCAGAAGAAATTAGGAAATGGAACCATCTAGGTTGGCAGAGTGGCATCTCACACCAAGAGCAAAGCAAGGGAGAGAAGGCTTTGTAGCTTAGACACAGAGAACATATATAGCTCTGGAACATGGCCATGTTTCATAACAACGTTTGTAGTATGAAATATCACTTTATGGCTAAATATGATTTCTTTGTCACTTCAAAAAAAAAGTTACTTTAAAGATATGATGCTTACCAGCAGCATTCACGATTCTGTTTGCTTTCATTGATCCCTGCGGTGTTTCAACATCCCATGTTCCATCTGACCTGGGTTTCAGAGAAGTCACTGGTGCAGGATATTTTAAAAGAGCCCCATATTTCCTAGCACCAGTGGCCAGGGCCATAGTGAGAGAATAAGGATCAATGTGACCATCTCCAGGATTATACAGTCCAGCTAAAACCTACATGGATCACCAAAGAGCCAATATTCAAAACAATGTATACTTATTCTCAATGTAAATATATGCTGTCAGTAAATGTTTAATAAAACTAGATTTGAAAAGTGTAATTCGTCACTTGGCATCATATTGATCCGTCTGCAATTCATTTTCCTGTATCTAAGGTCAGATTAGAGAGTTAACTAGACAGAGGTTTGCATATGTTTCCAACATCCATTCTTTCTTCCTTCCATAGGAATGGAACCCTAATGTTTATTTAGACAAAGAGTACAGTTTCCAACCTTCCTGGCAGCCATTAGTTCCTGGTAACTAGAACTATTATTAAGTTCTGGTCAGTGAGATATAAGTGGAAGTATGCAGGAGCTTTTGGAAACCATTTTAAGAAGACAACTGGCATATGCCTCTTTCCCCTTCTTCTTTGTCCCCCACATTTCCCACATCCTGCTGCCTAAATGCAGATTTGGTGGCCAGAATTCTAGCAGTCATCTTGGAAGAAGAACACAAGGGTCATACCCTAGGAATGACAGAGCAAAGACCTAGAAAGCAACTGGGTCCCTGAAATCTTCATGGGAAAGAGCCACCATTTAAGTCTCTTAAATGGTCTGTTCCCCAAAGGGTTGATGTTATTGCTGTGGGCACTGCAAAATGAAAGAGATATAAACTTCTTGTTTAAGCATTATTATTTTGGTTTCTGATATTTGCAGCCAAATCTAACCCTAGCTGCTATGGCAATTATAATTTATATTAAATTGGTAGCATAAATTCACATTAAATGATGCATCTGGTGTCAGGAAAATGTATGCTTGATTCAACCATTCAGCAACTAGTTATTGGGTGTCTGCTCTGTGTTACAGCTCCAGGTTGGGTACTGTGGGGGTACAAAGAAGAATGAAACTCAGACAACACGAGTTACTAAAAGATAGAGTGAGTATTATGAAGTATTAGGTCCCATCCATTCAACAAAAATCTATTGAACACCAAATACAAGCAAGGAACTTTTGTCAGATGCTTTTTCTGCATCTATTGAAAAAACCATGTAGTTTTTGTCCTTTATTTTATTGATGTGATACATTACATTGATTGATTTTCAGATGTTAAACTAACCCTCCATTTCTGGAATGAATCTACTTGGTCATGGTGTACAATCCTTTTCATATGTTGTTGAATTTAGTTTGATAGTATTTCTGTCAAAGATTTTTACATCCATATTCATAAAAGATATTGATCTGTAATTTTCTTGTGATGCCTTTGATTTTGATTTCAGGGTAATATTGACTTCATAGGATGAGTTGGGAAGTGCTCACTCCTCTTCCAGTTTTGGGAGTATTTTTGAGGGAATAGTATTAAGTCTTCAAATGCTTGTTCGCATTCACCAATGAAATCATCTAGGACCAGGCTTTTCTTTGAGGAAATTTTTCTGTTACTAATTTGATCTGCTTATTTGCTAGAGGTCTTGTACAATGGACATTTGATTTTTAATAGAATTAACATTTACTGAAGATTTCAAAATGTGACACTGCTGTTTTATAATGGCTTTGTCCTCAAGGCAGTGATCCCATACTTATTCTATTTGGCACCCTGTTTCGGATTCAGAGAATAGCCTTCACTCATATTTCCACTGCCTGCTGCTCACGAGAAAAGTCCCTGAGTGTGAGGACCTCCAGCAAATCATCCTGGGTCTGACACAGAAACAAATGTGAGCATATCCTTTCTAGGCGCAGAGGTGGGATTTCAGTGCAAGCAACTCAGGGCAACACCATCTGCCACGGCAGCCATGTCACACAAGACCACCCCACAGACACATAGGCAGGTGCCGGCGCCCACAGCAATGACACCAACCCTTTGGGGATCAGAACTACTGGAGAATTCTCCAGCAGAGAAACATACACATGGGCTTTCCCCAACAGCCTCACCCTGGTGCACTGAGGCAGTAGGTACACTGGGGACAGACAGCCTGCGGGCAAATCAGTTGCTAGGTGTGGGCCCCTGTATTATCTGTCTAAGCTGCAGTTTTCTCATCAGTCATGATATATACCTCATAATATTGTGGAGGGCAAATGAATTGATGCATGTAAAGGGTTTTACATAGTGCCCAGTATATAAATATGCTCTTGGTAACTGTTGATCAATATTATTATTATTCAGAATTTATTATTGCCCAGCAGGAGAAAACATTAGACTCCCTGTGGAGTGGATTTTCTCAGATAACTATGGTGTCAGGATGGATGCATCCCTGGCATAGAACTTGGAGGGAATTACAGCTACGTGCTAGGTGATATTTGTAAAAAAAAAAAAAAAAAATAGCAGGATACTTTTTAACTTGGGGTTTAAAAACATTTTCTTAAGTAACACAGTCTTTATACATATTTATTGCAACAGGTTATCTTTCTGTCTGTATCTCTCAAAGGTTTATATATGGTAAACCCTTAGATCTGGGGTTGGGGCAGGGGGTAATGCAGGGAGGAAAGAGGGAGCATACACAGTGATAGAAAGGAACTGAAAATATCTCCTCAGTTATCATAGGTAGAAAACAAATAAGATTTTGCATCACATTTTCATCTTTCATTTATCATACATAATAGTCCACCTTCTAATTTACCCAAATTCCATCATCAATTCACCTGATTTTGCCATTCAAAACATGTGCACAAAGTTTTCCTAGTTTTAATTACCTTTTAAAAATAACTTTCCCTAATGCTAATTCAAGTCAACAAATGATGTAAACACCCTTAAAATAAGTACCTTATTCATGTTGAGTAAAGGGAACATCTCTTGAATTTTTTCAGGTCCAATAATATACTGTTCTGTTGCATGCCAGCGAGTACGAGTCATCTGATATTTAAATTCATCCACCCTTACCGGAGTTGTAGCAATTCTGATACTCCCTGGCTGGTGGAATCCCACCACCTGTGACAATAATGGCAACGAAAGCACATAAGGAAACCATCACTGAGCGCTCGAGCATGGTTTTCTCTCTTTTGGCACGATGGAAATGCAGGTATACAAGAAGAGAGGTTACCATGCAGTCAGAGAGAGAACTATATAAAACGCTGGAACTGTATAAAGATATGCATTCAGCATCTGTCCACTAAATGCCCACTCAGTGCCGGGCACAATGGAGCCCCAGGATGGGCGGCACGGACAGGAGAGGACCCTGCCTACACATAGATTAGAATCTACAGGACAAGACAAGAGGCCCCGTGCAGAATCACAGTAACACAGGAAGAGCAGTAAGGTACAGGGGGAAGGAAAATGATGTGAAAAAGAGAAGGACAGAGGATTTGAGGTGGGGGTACAAAGAACCAAACTGGTGCCATGACAAGATAAAGCGTGAATGGAAATAAACACATTCATTTGACATTTATTCAGGTCCTTTAGTTTGCCAGGTGCTCGGTGAGGCTCTGGGTTACAGAGATTAAAAATTCAGTCTCTGCCCCCAGGTTTCTTGCAGTCTATAAGGAGACCAGCCAGTCAGCAACATGACAATGGAGAAAGAGAGAGGGATGCGAGCACTCAGCCGGGCGTGCACGAGGTGTCAATGTACCAGTCGGCGGGGCGGGGCTGGCAGGTAGGAAAGGTCCACAAGCCTTCTCAAACAACCCCGAGGAAGGGTGGGGTCAACGCTGAAGACAGGGGTCAAGCAGAGGAGGCAACATAAAAACCAGCAAACAAACAAAATAGATCTGAAAGAGCCCAACAGATTCCAGAGTATAAGTACTCGGAAATGGCTGAAGAATAAGCATAGTGAAGAGTGGCGAGAGAACATGCTGGAAAGGCAGGCAGGGCTTGGCCAGGTGAACCCTTGGCCTTCTTTCTGTGGAGTGCAGGCAGCCATTTACTGCTTTTAAGCAAGGGGAATAGCATGAAGAATTTAGATAATTCAGTCTCAACCTATGGATGTTCTTTGCCACTTTATTTTGAGAGTACCAGTAAATACGAGAAGAGATAAAAATATCTCTTCAAATTGAGAGGTTTCAAAGTGAGGCACTTTCCAAAGCTGTGTGACAATCTGGCATGCACCATTGTCAGATCTTTTGCAATCCAATTGCTAAAAGGCTGTGAGTTTAGTTTCTAGATATAGCAACTGACTGAAGATTTTTTTTGGAAGCTGCTTTTTATTTTTTCTTCATTATAAAAAGCAAGCAGAATAGTTAATTACATGGGCAATACACTTCAAGAAATTAAACTGATTTTAAAATGCACTCAAGAGGTTCTTACTAAATAATCTACCACATTAAATATCCCCATGCTGGTGATGTTACTACATACAGCTATACTTGATGGCAAGACAGACTCCTTCAGGAAAAACCACACATACCTGTCCGGTTTCTTCTTCCAGCTTTTCATAAAGTTTGATGCTATTGAAATGTATTTTCTTCAAATTTATCCCAGGATGAAAGTAAGTTGTTAAACCTGCCTTGAAAGGGGAAGAAGTAAATACTGAAAAATATTAACATTCTCAAAATATTGATTGTTTTTCTCTCAAGCAATAATTCACGGCTGGCAACAAGCTGAGAAGCACCACCAAGACTGGGAAATGGCACACGTCACCAGAACATAAGGCTCATGGCAGCGTTATATGAAAAAATTTGATACCATATAAGCAAAGTGAGAGTCAGCCAGGAGAATTATACAGAGTTCCTGAAATTTACTAGAGAGAGGGTTGATTGGAGGATTCAAAAATGGGACAATACAGGTAGAAAACTTAGGAATACAGGCTTTCAGGAAAGAAATGGAGTGATGGCAATGTGGACTCAAAAATCAACAAACTGTGTGTATGTTCTTTTAAGTAGAAGGTGTGTGGACTAGCGAAAGAATTTTTTTGCCCATTCCCAGCAGCCTTCCTATTCCATTTTTTTGACATTCCATAATTCAAGAATGAAAAGACTCCTAGGTGTTGGAGCCTGATAAATGGTGAGCAGATTTTGTTGAAGCTTAGCCTATTGATTGGCGTAGAATCTGGCACATACCTGATAACCCACAACTATTAATTGAATAAATACTGATTAATTACTATCAGAAAAATATTTAAAATATTAGCTATGCCAAAACTCATCAGCTCTAGCAGATGCAATATAATATCCAGATGAAGAATTTTAAGTATTTATATGAAGCTGGTTCTCTCAATTAAGTATCCGGGGGCCTCGTTTTTCCACTAATTTTTATTCTGGAGCGCCCATCAGAACACAAAACATTCAAAATAAAATCTGTTTGGAGGTATGTATAAGGTTCTTCCATGGTAGTGGTGGGTATTTGGTTCTCCTGAGCTAAAAAAGTACCCCAGTAAGTTCATGACTCCAACCTTTATGGCCCAGAACACTGGGGCTTCCATCAAAGACTTATTCAAGCATTTGACATATGAAAATTACATATATATATAATTTTATTTTACTTTTTTAGAAAAACCCTGGCCCAGCTTTTAGATCCTTCCATAGAACAGCTCCATGTGGGAGTAGAGATGGGCTGGACTTCCATTAAGATGGAACCACAATCAGTCTCTTCACCTTTCACAGTCCAACATCCCTGGCTCTTTTTTGTCCTTGGATCAATGCATATGAATTTTTTGCTTCAAAGATAGAGAATCCCTGCCTTCAGGGTCTGTAGTGATCCCCATTTTCTCCTCTATGTGTCGCCTGGCAGTTGAGAAAACTGATATTCATGAGCACCGGACTGAGCCCTGCTCATCGACCATTCTTTAACATCCTCCAGGCTTTATACCATGGTTAAGCCAGAGCGTGAGAAAATCACATTATATATCATCAGTACTTCAGTCCTCTTCTTCCCCACCCCAGAAAGCTGTTTTCACTGAATTGTGAGTTAATGCTTTTTCTTCTGAAAAAGTCATATGGATTCATTTTTGTAAAACTGTTATTCAAGAGATTTAGCCCAAAGTACATCATTTTGGTAATTCTTAGTCAAGGAAAAGAGGGTCCCTCTTACTGAATAGGGCACTGGAGCCAGGACAGTCAGAACTAGATTTTCATAGTCGGGCATAAAAGTGTATTACGTTTGTATACCTTTCCTTTTAATCAACTGGCTTTTGTTGTTTAATCTGTGTTTAAAATTAGGGGCCAACCATATCCGTGCTTTTATCTAAACTATTTGGCGTAATAGTTTAAAACTTGCATGGTACTAATTGTTAACCTATGTGCCAGCCTTGTGAAATTGGATGGAAGGATGGCATGATGTTTTCTCTTTTAGGACTTCCACAAAGATACATTAAATGGGAAGTCTAAAGAAGAAAATTCTGTTCTTATCCCTCAGGATTTATAGCCTCTTTGAGGTCATAAAACTTTCATACATGGAACAATTAAAGAAGGATATAATTAATGTGGGAGCTAAAGGAAGAGAAAGGTTCTGGAAGAGCTGCAGACATCTTCAATAGGAAAGGGGCTTACTTTTGATTTGAAGGAAGAAAAATATTAAAATTGGTAGACAAGATAAAAGAGGGAAGATGAAACATAGACATGAATTTTCATTAAGGATTATAAGCCTTTGAAAAAATAATTTATGATTCCTGTAAATATAAATAAATGAATAAGTAAGTAAGTAGGGAGAAGGCAAAGTTCTTCCTCATAGTAGACTGATCATTAATAAATATGAAAGAAAAGATGGAGTTAGAAAGTAATCAACGGATGCTAAAACCAGTGGTGTTTATAAAGGTCTCCCTCTAATAATAATTCTCTTTCAGAAGCCTTTAAGTCCCACCAGAAGTCCAGGACTGATCTCAAGCCATCCTATACACCAGCAGTTTCAAATCCTTTATCCGTGCACTCACTCCCCAAACTTTTTATAAAAATGGAACCCCCTCAAAGGCATATTTCTTTATTTATACATTATATATAATTATGTATTATTGCACCGATAGAAATCATAAAACATAAAAATAGCATTAAGTGAATTAAATAATACTTTAAAAAGACATTTTATTGCATTAAAAAGCTTTTGAATTTTAATATTACTAATAATGTTTTATCAAGAGCAATGTGATTAATATGCTTCATTTAAAAAAATATTGGATTAACACTTTTTTTTTTTTAGAATTTCAACAGTCCCACGATGGCTTCGTGGCATACATACTGAGTTTTACTTGTTTTTGTTTGCTTGTTGGTTTGTTTTTGGCATGGGCAGGCGCCGGGAATCAACCCCAGGTCTCTGGCATGGCAGGTGAGAATTCTGCCACTGAGCTACCGTGGCACCGCCCTGGATTAATACTTTTTAATACAGCAATTTGAGGGCCTAATTCTAGGCTTTTTCATTGTGAGCCTGGGTGTGGTGACTGTCACAGCTGAAGCATTCTCTCTCAGTGATGCACAGATCTCTGTGGGAGAAGTGCATTCCTGGCTGGGCTTTTTGAACCATGATGTCACTTCCTCAATCCCACTCAACATCTGAACAAAGGTTTCTATTGAAATTCAACTAAAATGTTTCCTCTTTCCTTATCCATGTGTTGTTGTTACAAACTAATTAGCATTGTATTTCATTTTTATATTTTAAACAAATGGATTCAAATACCACTGAAACTCATTTGGAAAAATGTTTAATGGTTTTAAAAAATGTATCTCTTGCATAAATGAAACTTTTTCTAGGTTGTACACATCATTTTGGTGAGAAAAATCTCATAATGCTGCCAACATTTCCAAACATCGCTTTTCAAAATGCTCTCCCCAGCAGAACCTTTTAAAAAAGCAGTATTTCTCACTTCTTGTATCTGTCTTATATACAATTATACATATACAGCCATTTGTATCACTAGAAAGGTCAGCAAATTTTGGATACTTGTCTTTTTGTAAGAGAACAATCTATCTTTAAGTTTTGCAACTCTTTTAATTATTTGCTATGAGAGAGCTACAAACCTCTGAAAAGTACAAGACTCTCAAGGTCACATCCCCCTCACCAATTTCATTACAAAGTATTGCAACAATTTCAGTATTTAATGCCATGTTGTTGTAAAATTAACTGCAATGATGACTTCCTTAATATGTCATGATAAACTGGAAAGAATGAAGATGGCTCGCCTTTGGGGTTCACCTTCCCCTTAGTTAATTTTGGGATCAGACATGATACATGAACCCTCATCAAATGTGAGGGCTATTTATAAATATTACTAACGCTTAATGTATTACTTACAGTTTTAGATTAAAAATAGATTCGTGACTCCGTTTTGAATATTCACTTTGTAAGATGTACCTTTCTCTCCAAGGACTTTATGCCTGCTCTCTTAAGCTACTTTACTACTGAGCACAATTTATACTTCCGTGACTTTATTGTCGTGGTCTGCCCCTTTGGCTGACCCCCAACCTTCCACGTTCTCATGTCTGCTCCAGTAGCTTCTCCATGTTAAAAACTCCAAATATGTGGGATTTCTTCATGCTATTCCTCAGAGGGAGGCCTCCTTGCCTTGCAAGAAGTCTTAATAATATCAGCTTCTTAGAGCAACTCCCTCTTCTTTTTCTTTCTCCAAGAGGTCCAAATAATCTGACTTCTGTCACCTGATTCCATCTTGGACTCACACTGCCTGAATCTTCATTTTGAAAACCATAGCATACGACCTTGTCCACAAAGCAGGACAATGCCTTTACACTCTGGAATCTCTGTCCTTTAGGGAAATTTTTTTTTGCATAGTTAACTTGTGTTAGATTCAGTTGTCAACTTGGCCAGGTGAGCATACCTAGTCTTGTTGCTGCGGACATAAGCCAATGGTACGT
>PVIY010048008.1:0-17550 GCA_004026745.1 Myrmecophaga tridactyla | reverse complement strand
GGGGGGAGGGGAGGAGGGCGGCGGGGGGCAGGCGCCGAGAGCGGCGCGCAGGGTCCTCCAGGGGGCGGCGGGGGGCGCTCCCGGCGGAGTCTCCGGAGCGGTTGGGGATGCTCTGGCGGGAGCCGAGGCGGCTTCTCCAGAGCCTCGACCTTCCCCAGGGATCAGCGCGGCCCGGCTGGGGAAGCCGGAGCCAGGGCGGCCCGGCGCGTCCTTGGCCCAAACTTTCTGCTCCGGCGGCCCAGAAGGTGGCAGGACTCGCTCCCTCGGAAGGCCGGTCTCCTGGGGGTTATTTGGGTGCCGCGGGTTAGAGTGTTCCCTAGCGCGCAGCTTGCCTTTATCCCGCGGGCCGAGGCCCGTAGCCAGGCGGCGTGGGGACCCCGCTGGGGGCGGGGGCGTTGGTGCGGGAGTCCAGAACTTCGGTGGCCACTGATGCGGGCGGGGTCCCGGCGGGTGGGAGAAACTCCTTGGCGACGGAGCTGCCGCCTCCCCCCTCTTCTCTTGCTTTTTGGGAGAATTTATTATTTAATAGTCACTTTAAAAAAAGATTCCCGCGGCGCCGCGCTCGGGATGCCGGGGCCACCCCGCGGTGGAGGCAAAGGACAGGGACCGGAGGGGACCATCTCTCGGGTGTCCGCTCCCCTCCCCCCACCCCGAGGTGAAGTCGTTGCTCAGTGTGCGGAGTCACTAATTTCCTGCTGAAAGCCCCAGCTTTGCTCGGGGACGCCCTGGGCGCGCATCGGGAACCCCGGGGGCACTTGACGCTGGGCAAGCTGTGAGGCTAATGGAGTGGGGTCGCCCATGACCGTGGCTTTCAGCCTGAAGCCCGCTTGGTTATAATGGTCTGCAAAATATAATGAAAAATAAGTATAAACATTGCGGCAGAACCTGCTCATTAAAGCGTGCACCGCGGATCCGGGGCGGATGTCTTAATTAGTCTGCGTTGTTAACAGGGATATTACACTAATTAAAACCAGACCCTCCAGGTGAGCGAAAATCATGAAGAGAGAAAGGGAGAAAAGTTAGCAGTGAAAGCTCCGCCTGATGGAAGCCGGGCGCCGGCGGATGGGGGGTCCCCTGAGGCCTTGAGCGCCTGCGGTGGGGGGTGGGGGCGCGAGGGGGATTTGGGGACGACGCCGAGGGCGGAGGGGCGCCCATTGCCGATCTGCCCGGCGCTCCCCTCCCTCCCCGTCTCCACCTGCCAGCTCGGAGCTCCCTGCCACCCCCGTCCCTCCCCGGGGACGGGAGGCCTCCCTGCGTGGGCACAGAGCTCACCGCGCGCCTGCAGGCAGCGTTTAACCCCTCATCTCCCGGGCTCTGGGAGGGCAGCGGCGGTGCGTGGGAGGGCGAGGGAGTGGACAGGGCCGAGGGGCGCGGTCAGGCTGAGACGACCTCATATGCCGGGGGAGGGTTGGCCAGTGGTGCGTGGGCTGTTTGGGCAGAAGCCCCTGGGGTGTTCTGGAGCGAGTTGCCCTTTCCAACAGCTGCTCCATCCCCCATAAAAAGCGGACCCAGGTGGTGACTCTGATTCGCCCCCAGGGTCCGGGGGCCTGGAGCAGCCCTCACCCATCCCCCGGTCTCCGGTGACCTCCCCGCAGGCCTGGCTTCTGCCCGCGCAGGGGCTTCGTTGCAAGGCCCGTGGCCTAGCATCGCTGCGGAGGGCCTGGGTGGATTCTGGGCGGTTCCGTAGGGACCACGGAGGAGGCAAGGGCAGGGAGAGAAGGTGGCGGCTTTGGCCCCCCTCCCGGGCCATCCCTCGGCACAGCACCAAGGACAGGGCCCTGGGGCCCGCGGCCTACCCTGGCGGTGCCCCAGCCTCTGATGCTGCATTGGGAGCGCCCGGCCTGCACCCTGCTGGGGGTAGTGGAGGGCTGCTGAAGCCAGGGCTGGTGAGTGGGCTGGTGGGCCAAACTCCCAGGTACCACTGCAGAGCCGGCCTTCTGTCCTGTTCCTTCCACATACTTAACTTTGTCCTCGGCTCATCTGTGCAACTGGGAGAGAAAATCGTAGAACTCTTTGGTATCTGGGGGATGAGCTGGTGACCAGAGAGAACTGGAGCCTGGCCCAGTTTCAGTTCTGTCTCTACCCTGCAGCCTTCTTTGGCACCCTCTCTCCCCCATTGAGCTGTTGCCGGAGGTCCCTCAATTCCGTGATGTGCTGAGTTTGGTACGTGTCTTGCTCTTTAGGTGCAGGGATCCCCAGTTGATTTACCCCTCCTCCCCCGATACCTGCAGAGGGCCACCTGACTCATGCTTGTGGAGTTAGGGAGGGAAGGAATGTAAGGCTGAAAGGCAGCTCTGCTCCCACCCAGAGGTGTCAGAATGGTGTGGGCGTGGGTGGGTGGGGGCGGTAAGGAGAGGACAGGCCTCGGAGCAGGCACGCGGAGGGCCGCATTTCAGCAAGCACAGAGTGACAGTGCTGAGTGGAAACTGAAATGTTATTTTTCAGGTCTGCAGTGTGGGGCTCACCTCCGCCGGCACCTCCGAGTGCCTCCAGGTTTTTGGTCTGTTGTCTCTCTGTGTTTATTTATTTCCACACTCCTGCTCGATACTCTGTTATAAAGACAAATGGAACCTGACATGCAGCTGACATTTGGTGAGGAATTTTTTATTTTTAAACAAGTGAAGGGGAAAACCTATCTTGAAACTCGCCCCCCCAACCCCTTCCGAACAGAGCTGCATGTATTCCCCTAAATCCTGTCTGCAGCGGGCCTTTTCTTTTGGCACAGGTACTGACTTTCCAAACACATCCCATTTGCACCTACATCTTTTTGATTAGCTGCAGCCTCTCCCCACTGTCTTTTATAAAGCGGCACGTTATTTTCACAGGTCCATGAAACATTCAGGCAGCTGAAATCTCATGCTTTCTGCTGCCTCTCTGAAGTAGGCTTCTCTCTGAGCTGTCACGGTCTCTTTCTTTATTTATAATGTTCTACCGCCATCTCTTTCTCTCCCCATGTCTGTCTGTCTCTTACTCTTCCCTGCTCCTTTTGCCCCTACACTTTATAAGCTCTCTGGGCACTGAGTGTGTGACTCTCTGCTCCCATCCCCATGACAGTTGAAGATGTTAGCTGTGTCTGCAGTGGGGCCTTTTCTGTGGTGGGGATCTACAGACAGAGGCCCGAGTCTCCTCACTTGAGGAAATGCCTGGTGACATCTACTCACTGTTTTGCAAAATATACATTTTTAAGTGCAATGTATTCAGTAAATTGGTTTACTATCACAGTTTTCCCAACAGACAAGCTGATACCAAAACATGCTTTAGAAGGTGACTTGAGGTAATCAAGAGTATAAAACGTGTGACTATTCGAAAGGGTTTCCTTCAGTAGCCCTGGGCCAGCTCTCACTATAGAAGTTGAATGTTGAAAGTGTGGCCTGCGTATCGATGGCATAGTTCTAGCTTGGGAGAAAGTGGAGCTGCCGCGAGGACACCCGGTGGGCAGGACCCCCACGTGGCTGGGGAAAAAGACCTGTCCATTTTATTTTCAATTTAGGGGCCCAAATCTGTGTGGCAGGGGACTCTGGGTCCCTACCGATGACCGAAATTTACAAGCCACGAGGCATAAGGCTGTGTTCCCTCCCAAAGCAGAGAAAATCCCCTGGCCTGCCGAGAGCTGGGATCTCTTCCTCCTGGCTCTGACGGATGCCTTTACCTGCAAGAGATCCAGGAGCCCTTACCATCCCGGCAAGGGGTCGTTCTGCTGTATTCCTGCTTTCTAGGTCTTGATGGAGAAGCAGCTAAAGGTGGTCTGGCTGCCTGTCTTCCTTCTCGGCCCCCCGTCAGCCCCCTTCACTTGAAATGCTGACAAGAGGACTTGTGAAGTCGAAGGCTCTAGAGAAGGTGGAGGAAGCCAGAGAGGAGGTGGCACAGGAACGAGGGATAAAGCGCCCTCCCTTGGGTAGGGAAATCAGGCTGTGGGCTCTGGGAAGTTTTTTACTAGCTTAATATATATAGAAGCTTTTTACTAGCTTAATATATATATTTTATATATATAAAATATATTCTATATATATATTATATATATATAAACTTTTTATTAATTAAAAAATATATGTATTTAGATCATTTAGATCTAGCGCTTACTATTTCTGTGTAGCTCAGGGCAGGTCCAAACTGGTGCCACCTGAGAGGTAGGTGGGTGGCTTCAACTCCTGTTGGCTATTGTCTTAGCTTCCTGTGGCTGCCGTAGCAAAGCATCACAAAACGGGAGGCTGAAGACAACAGAAATGATTGTCTCATGGTTCTGGGGGTCAGAAGTTCAAAATCAGGGCATCGGGCAGTGCTGTGCTCCCTGTGAGCCTCTGCAGAGGCTCTTTCCTTGCCTCTGCCTGGTTTCTGGTGGGGTGGGGCCCTACAGCTGCACCCCGCCAGTACCTGCCACTGTTGTCACCTGGTGCTCTCCTTCGCACCTGTGTCTTGGTCTTTTCTTATAAGGACACCAGTCATATGGGATTAGCGCCCACCCTACTCCACTGTGGTCTGGTTTTAACTGAACTAATCCCATCTTGCAGTGACCCTATTTCCGAGTAAGATCCCATTCATAGGTACCCAACGTGTCTTTTTGGGGAGATGCAGTTGAGCACATAATAGATGGGGTACAAGCAAAAGAGTCAACAGTTTCCTTTTAGAGACCAGGGCAAAGGCGTTCTTGTTGCAAGTTTTTGTTTTTAAGGTTAAATTGTCCAAGATCAGTGCATATTCCTAGTGGGGGAAAGAAAGACATACGTTTAATGGAATTTTACACGCTTATGGCTTTGGTCAGTGGCTGTACTGAGCACTCTCTTTTCATATTCTAGAAGAACAGAGGTGTTAGTGAAGCACCAGGGTTAGAGACCTCTTCCAAATCCAGACCTCTTCCAAATCCACCGGATTTCATCAGCTCTGCGTGTGTGGGCCTGCTGGCTGCTGGCCACTGGCTGCTTAGGGAGGCGAGTCCACCCCAGCCTCCGCGTCCCGCTTGGTGCTGGAAACCAGGAGCGGCAGGTAGTCAGGTGCGTCTCTTTTTGTGCAGGCAAGGAGACTGCCTGGGGCCAGACACCTGCCGCCCGCCATCCCCTGCGGCGTCAGCAGGCCCTCTTAGCGGCTCGGGTGAGAGCCTCACGGGTAGCTTGTACTAACAGAGGAAAATCCTGCGTGTCTTTTTCTGAGGCATCGACTTCACTTCAAAATCTTCCCTCTGCCCAAACAAACAGCTAGCGACCTAAACCCCCAAGCCAGATTCTCTCGAGGGCCACTGGCACAGGTATAGAGGCTGCGCACTGCACAAGCTGAGGGCCGGTCCACGGCTCTGCCCGCAGAGCAGCCCGGACACCAGGGCTATGGCCCTGCTCACCCAGGTCTCCTTGTGTGGGGCACCAAGTGAGGCCGAGGGGTGGTGACGAAGGGACAGGCAGTCATCTCTGGAGTCTGGGTGTCACCGTGGCCAGTGGTGGTTCCTGGGCTGGACCTCGTGTCTCAGGCTTGTCCTCTTTAAGGCGAGAATAATGAGGATGCAGAGAAACCTGTATTCTCAACGATGCATGCTTTCTATGTGAAAATGGGAGCCTCTGTTGAAGCCAAAGAATGTAAAGTGACTTGTACTAAAAAGGTGGATACCGGCGGGAAACAGTGGCTCAGTGGCAGAGTTCTTGCCTGCTGCGCTGGAGACCTGGGTTCGATTCTCAAAGCCTACCCATGCAAAAAAAAAAGAAAAAAGGTGGATACGATTTGGACAAAAGTTTTAAGAAGTGGAAAATTAGAAATTCAAAGTTTTATTAATGATATTTTGCTAAATTTTATTTATTGGAAAGTTCTAAATAAATAACCTATTATTTAGAAATGATTACTCACTAAACTCTAATGCTTCAAGAGCCTTAGTGAAGTTAAATTAAATTTTTCTCTAGAAGGTTAAATAGAAAATAACTCCTAATTTGGCCAGAACTTTTATTTATTTATTTTTATTTTTATTATTTTTTTTTTTGCATGGGCAGGCACTGGGAATTGAACCCGGGTCTCTGGCATGGCAGGCGAGAACTCTGCCACTGCACCAAGAACTTTTATTTTTAAGGCTTAGGTTGCAAGGCAGAGCTCCCGGGTTTTTACGTAGAGGCGTCTAGGCAATTTGCAGTCGGAAGCACCCGCTGGTGACTTCTTTTTGTCCTTCCTCTCCCCACTTGTTTTGCAACAGCAAGAAGAGTTCTTTAAACCTTCTGTTTTCAGCAGGGAGGTATTAGGATGCCTCTTTGATGCTTCACACGCCGTCCTTGGCCTGCATTTCGCAGCACCTTGAGATTGGAAGAGCGAAAGGGAAATGAGCGTGCTCTCTCACACCGGGCGTGAGTGCTGAACCGGCCTGGCCCCGGCCTCCCCCTGGCCCCGCCCCCCGGAGGTCTGGTCTGAACCTGCAGTCCATCCCTTTCCTCAGCAGGGGTCCGTTCAGTCAGGTGAGCAGGCTTGGCACGGGCAGGCGGCCTGGCAGGGCCTCTGTGCAGGGGCCAGCGTGGGTGTGGGTGCTGCCTTCTGGTGGTGTAGGGGAGGGAGCCCTTGAACCTGAGTTTACCCAGCTGCGAGGTGTGCAGGGCTGTGATGGCGCCTGGTAGGGACCGGGCCTTGCTGGAGGAGGGGGAGGGGGTTACTTGCCTTTCTGTGCCATCTGATAAGGATGGGGCGAAGGAAATGGACTCTGAACCGTTTTGTATAACTACATGGAGACGACACTGTTTTCAACCTGTTGAGGTTAAGTTGCAGCTGCCCGGATGAAAATGTCTCTTAGCGTTTTCTCTGTAGGTGTGGGGGGCTGCGGGGAGACCCCTGCCCACTCGGGAGGCTCAGCACCGTATGGCCTGGCAGAAGGACACCTGGTCCTGTCTACGAGGCTACAGACCTAGGAACTGCACCGACCTGGGTATCGGGGGTGCTGGGCCCTTCCCATCCCCATGCCTCCACTGCCCCGAAATGTCAGCAGAACCCCAAGCAGAGAGGCCCTTTTGCCTTTGCAGGAGCATGGCCTTGGGTTCTAAGAGCCCGGGTCCACCCTGGCTGGATTTTCTATTCAGGGAGGAAAGGTAGAAGTTTTGAGCCCACTCCTTCCCACTCCGCACCCCTTCCCAGACTCCTCGGACATGTGTCCTCCATCCAGGGCGCATCACCTGGACCCACCGAGTCCATTCTCGTTCTGCCACCAGGCTTAGAGTAGATGTTCGTTCTTAAGACTCAGTGCATGAAAACCCAACGCCCTGAGGACTCATCACAAAGTGCACATCGCCTGTCTGGACCCTCGGCTCTCCATCCTGGAAGGGAGATCACCAAGTCATTGGGCCCAGCTGGAGGGACCTACCCCAGGGGCAGGTGTGGCGGTGGGGCTGGGGAGGACCCAGGCCTGGAGGGTTCTTGCACAGGCTTCTGCCAGGCTGGGGTGGGCCGCGGGCTGCTTTCCCCGCAGACTGCCTCCCCCCACCCTCGGATCGGGACCCAGACGGGGTGGTACCAAAAGGACATAAGTCAGGACTTTTGGAATCTTAGCAGCAAAGAGAAAGGCTGGAGAAGTTTAAGGTGAGAATTATCATTGCAGTGGGGTAATATCATAATCGGCCCTCCCAGGCAGCCGGAGCTGCGTGCAGTTTCATTGTCCCAGGTAGCAGGTTGGACAGTGACAGCTGTGACCCTTCTACTGATGGCCAGCCCGGATGATGACCGTCTGTTTGATGGGGGAGGCTTTTACCTTTTTCTTACCCATTCAAGCCCTCACACTGGTGCTTTTTTACATGTTTATCGTTGAAGGGGATCTGCCAGCTTGGGCATGTTTCTTTCTCACCGGCAAAGCTCTCTTCCTAGGACAGTTGAAAAGGACACACTTAGGATCTGAATTCTTTTAACTGTCCTGGCATGCCCTGGCCGTGGATGGGGACCTTCTGGACGCTTGCTTTGTGTGGGAAATAGATAAACCTGTCCACGCACTGGCGATATTGTAATCATCGGCCTTTGCTTTTTTTCCGACTAGTCTGTGCTTAAGCATGTAAAATGAGTGTTGCATGGGTGCTTTTCCCCATTTAGATTGAAATCTCGTTTTTAAAAATAGAACTGTCTCTGTGGAGCAGACGGGCACAGCCCAAATTGGGTCGTGGTTAATGATATCTGTATTTACATGTTAAAAATACGCCACGCTTTCTCTGCCCCCCTCTCCCTTTCAGATGCCTTCCTTTAGCTTCAGCAGTCTTCGAGCAGACTGACTTAGGGAGAACGAAATGTCCCCCTTTCCACTCGGAAGGGGCAAAAATAGGTTTTGCTCAAATCCTAGGAAGAAAACCCTCAAGACTAGGCTTGGAAAATTTCAGCCCCCTAGGATGATTTTTTTGGAAAGTAATGAGCACTAGAAAATGAGGGTTATAAAGGAAGTCTTTAGGTAATAATCATAGCTATAATGTTTGCCACTTTGAAATGCATTCATATAGACTAAAATTACAGAAAATATTAAGTCTGCTGAAGGGGGGACGCCGACGTGCTTTGGAACCTGTGGCTCCAAAGCTTGGGGGAACCACTGGGCTTGTGGGGCTGCCGACAGAGCGGCACGCACCCCGAGAAAGAGCCAAGCCTGCCCCTGCAGCAGGGGCTCAGCCGCCCCCTCCAGAGAGGACTTGATGGGAAATTAGGATTATTTCCTCCCCAGTGGGGTTCCTTTCGGGGCAGTGCTATGGTAGGGTGAGGCAAGAGGTGTCTCGACATCTCCAGGCTCTGAGCCCTTTCATTGGAGCCACGCGGCTTGAGAGGCCGGGGCTGTGGGGCCAGGTGTGTGGACACTTCCGTGCCCCTTGCAGCTCCAGCCGCCACCCCTCCCTGCTCAGGACCCCTCCATCCTGAGCTGCGGCACGTGTCTGCAGTGCCGGGGGCTCGGGAGCCGTCGGCGCTGCCCCCTCTTCCGCCCCCACTTCCTCCAGTTTGACCCCAGCGGCCTCTCTCTCCTCCCGTCCGGAGGTCAAGCCGTGCGGAGCTGGCTGGGAGCAGTGGGAGGGAAGATTTACGGCTGCTCCCGGCTCCACCTGATGGGCCATTAGAGCCCTGCACGGCTGGAGGAGAGCTGAGGCGCTTGGAGTCAGGATGGCCGGAATAAATCAGTCACCTCCACGCAGATGGCTGGGCCACACTGGCTCTGGGCCGTGGGGAGGGAGCCCCTGGGGTGCTCAGCACCCACTCTGTAAGGCGCGGGGGGAGTCTGAGCCCCACCGAGTCGGGGCCCAAAGATCCAGGGTGAGAAAATCCAGCAGGGAGAGCCCCAAATCTGGGCATTTGTGGGTCAGGATACCTGCAAGTAATGTGTGCCTGTGTGTGCACATGTGTGAGTGTGCATCTGCACACGCGTGTACGCGCCTATGCATGTGCTCACCTCTTGAAGGCTCACAGGGCCCCATTTGTGTCTTTAGACCCATGCGCCCCTCTGAAGGGCACGAGTCCAGGTCGGAGCGTCACCCAAGCTCCGCCGTCCCCCTTTTTGGTTGATATCCACGTTATCTCAGCACCTTGAACACTGGCAGGGTCTTCTAGGAAACTTTGTCTTGGTAGAGAGGAGGTGCGGAGTGTGCCCAGGGCCTCTTGCATGGGAGCCTGCGTGGGAGCTGGGCCGTTTGGAAACGCTCTGTGGTTCCCCCCTCCCTACTTGTGCTTTGGTTTCCTCGATGGCAAAGGGGCCCTGCGTGTGAGCTGAGAGCTGTGACATTAGACGTTATTCAGCCAGCCGGCAGGTGGGGCCTCTCGTGAACTCAGATACTACAATTATGTGCGCCAGAGGGCTGAAAGGGGCACTTAACATTTCTTTCCCTTTTCGAACGAGTTCCTGCTTCACAGCCGTATGGGCCAGCCCTTGGCACCATGGCTGAGAGGCAGAAGTAGGCGCTTTCCAGCTCTCGGGTCTTGGGTCTGTAATAAGCACCATGTGCAATGCAAGAGGGCGTGGGGCGGGCAGGGCTTGCTGTGCTCGGAGGCTGTGCAGACAGGCAGAGTGGCGGGTGCTACGCAGGGGCCCTCTATGGATAGGGCCACCTGCAAGGGAGGTGAGGTGCCGGCACAGCCCAAGTGGGCCAGCTGGGCCAGCAGGATATGGACATGTACGTGTGCTGTGTGTGTATGTGTGTGCACACATGGATGGGTGCGCGTGTGTGCATGTATGTGTGTGCGTGTGCAGCTGGGTGTGTGTGCATTTGCACATGCAAGCGTGTGTGTGTGCAGGAGTGTGTGCGCACACCATAGCAACCCAACCAGCATGAGGATGTCCCTGGGGATTGAGAACCTGCTGCCGCCACCCTCCTAGGAAATGGCCCGTGCCCAGGAGAACAGCTCCCATGGCCTCCAGCAGGGCTGCCGGGGTCCTCGGGCCTGAGGGGCACTGGAAATCTCTGAGCGTGGGCAGTGGTGTTCTCTCCTGTGCGAATGGGGTCCCACTGATCACCCTTCCAGCATTGCTGGTCCTCTTATATATGTGTGTGTGTGAGTATGTGGGCAAGTGTGGGTGTGTTAGTGAGTGTGAGCCTGTGAGTGCATGGGTGTGTGTGAGTGTGTTGTGTGGGCGTGTGAGTGTGTGAGAGGGACAGCGTGAGTCTGTGTGAGGGAGTGTGATTGCATGGATGTGTGAGTGTGTGGGTATGTGAGTGGGTGTGAGTGTGAGCCTGTGAGTGCATTCATATGTGAGCGCATGGGTGTGTGAGTGAGTGCATGGGTGTGTGAGCATGAATCTGTGAATATGTGTGTGCAAGAATAAGGGAGTGTGGGTGTGAGAGTATGTGTGAGTGAGTGTGTGTGGGCATTAGGATGTGTGTGGGGGCAGCTGGCCCCCTCATTTGGGAACTCACACCTTCCAGGTGTCTCGGGGCAGATGCCTGGGGCAGGTCTGTACTGCACGGTAGACCAGGGTTGCATTCCTGGGTCTCTCAGGATCCCTGGGGAGCAGGGAGGAGCACCCCGATGTGTGTGGGGAGGCAGCCCCAGGGAGAACAGCCCCACCCGAGGAAAGCCCTGGGCTTGTGTCCCTGGCGCTCACCGAGGCTTCGCCTGGAGGCACCTGCTGCTTCGAACACTGGCCCAACAGCTTCCGAGACCTTGCTCAGGGACCTCGTTACCCCAAAACAATGAAGAGAAACTCCAGCCCGCTGAAACCCCAAATAATAACTCCCAACAACTCGCAAACTCATTTTTAAGGAAACTTCCCCGAAGTTGCCACTGTTACTTGAACGCGTGGCTCGCTCCTTTCTCTTGCTGCGAGTGTGGCCGCTCCGAGTGGGAACGAACCCCCCCCCCATTCCTGAGCATCTGTGGTCTGTTCACGCATCTGAGAAGCCGGGGAGTGCTCCTGGGTGGAGGAAAGGAGCTGGGTGCTGAGCTGCTGCAGGACCAGAGAATGTGATATTCTAATGTAGCACTTTTGAGATGCTGGAGACAGAATTTCTCTCCCACACTAAAATAATTATAGCCAGGAGAACAGAGAATACATCATTCTAAGTTGAGGTCCTTAACAACGAGGAGTGTGTGTGTGTGTGTGTGTGTGTGTGTGTGTGTGTGTCTCCCACCCACACTGGTGCCCTCCCAGAGACGTCTCTTGCTCCCGGGCCGTATAGGTTGGGGCAGTGCCCACTGATGACCCACACCTGTCGATGCCCCCCACGGGCAGCAGTTCCTGGGACTGAGGACGGTCCCCCGTCCACGCCATCTGATGGTGGACTTGGCCGAGTGAACCCCTGCAGGGGATTTTGGGGCGGTTTGGTAGTGGAGGGATGGTGGGGAAAGGGTGGATCAAAGATGGATAAAGAAGCCCGGCCATGGATTCCTTCTGGCCTGCTCCTCTCTACAGCTCACGTTCTCCTGTCTCTCTGGGCTCCACTGGGGAGCCCTGGGGGCGCCACGGCCCTAGCCTGGCCACACTGCCCAACCCCCAGCCAGGAAGTGGGGGGACCCACTCATCGCTGAGCTAGGATGTCGCCGGTTGTCTGCCTGTACGCTCGTGGTTTGACTGTTCTGGCCTGATGGGACGGATGGGGTTGTTTAACCCCCTTTGTAGGGGTGTCTGCTCCTGCTGACTGCAGGGTGAGCTGTTCCCTTCTGCCCAGAGAGGCAAGGGGCCGGCGGGTGCCTGGGGGTGAGCGCCCTGCCAGCGATGGAGGGGTGGGGGCAGTGCGGGCCCCGGGCAGGGGTACGCGGGTGGAGGGGTCGGGGGACCCTTGGGCAGATGGCCCTCCTTGCTGTCCAAAGCAGTTTGCAGTGGTCACCCTGCTTTTCTCACCTCCTTTCTCCAGCCGGAGGAGCTGGACCTTGGGGCAGTGGACGAAGAACGTGGCACACTTTCAGCCTGGCTCTGGTTTCTTTCCCTTGAAGCTGGCCCAAAGCAGCAAATCCCACTACAGTTCCATGGAGGCCAGCAATTCCCCCGCCTTCTCCTGGGTCAGCCCTCCCTCCTGCTGAATGGAGACCCATGGGCCCTGGGCCCAGCCGGGCTGGCTGCCCGTGGGGCCAGGTCCCTCTCTCACTCTGACCTTGCTTGTACACAGCAGGGATGTTTCAGCAGTGATGGGAGGTGGTCCCAGACTTCCGTGTCCCCCTTTTTTGGTGAATTCACGGACTCGTAGTGTAGGAGCAGGTGGTTTCTTGAGGAGACATTTGGGGGTGAATGAGCCCAGGAATTTTGGGGTGAATGAGCCCAGCAATTTAGGGGTGAATGAGCCCAGGAATTTGAGGGTGAATGAACTTAGGAATTTGGGGGTGAGTGAGCCCAGGAATTTGGGGGTGAATGGGCCTAGGAATTTGGGGCTGAATGAGCCTGGGAATTTTTGGGGTGAATGGGCCTAGGGATTTGTGGGTGAATGGGCCCTGAAGGAGCAAAAGGGTCTCCTTTGTGAAGTCCTTTCATCTGTCTGGAGGCCAAGAATCCTGGGAGCTGGGTTGACTTGTTTAGTAGATGGGGAAGACAAACAGGGAGGTTCTGGATCCTTCTGCAAACGTGGGCTGGCGCCAGGCCTTGCGTCATCCATGGCTGCGTCTAAGGTGGACGGGCATGTGGTGGGCCCCATGTACATTTGCACAAGGAACGTGAGACGCCGCCCCCAGCCCCTCCCCCTGGTGCACCCCCAGGCCTGCGCTGGCATTCTCTGGGCGCTATGGCATGTGCAAGGAGGAGTGAAGCATCGTCGATCCTGGTATTTGTTTGAACACGTGCCACTGGCACAGACTGGAAGTGATTGGAAGGCAGGGCCCAAGGCTGGTTTCCATTGGCTCCCCTATCACAGCAGCATCTCAATGGATATTTGTTGGATTTCTGCAAAGCTGGCTGGCCAAGAGAGAGACAGAGAGAGAGAGAGAGAGAGAAAGAGAGAGAGAGGCTTAGTTCTCTAGGCTGCTATGAAAAATACCCTACAGCAGGTTGGTTTAACAGGGATTTATTGGCTCACGATTTGGGGCTAAAGAAGTCTAACGTCAAGACATTGGCAGACCTTGTTCTCCTGGCGTCTGGGTGTGCCGGGGCTGGCTGTCCACACTCCTTGGCTCCCTTGGTATGTCCCTCTGGCTCCCATCACATGGCCATATCCTCTCCTTCTTTGCTCCTGTGCCTTCTGGCGTATCTTTTTCAGGCCTTCAGGGTTCCAGGTGAGAGCCCACCCCGATGCAGCTGCCCTCACCTTCACTAAGGTGACACCTTCCAAAGGTCCCTTACGTGGGCTCACAGCTGCAGGGATGCAGATAAAGAAGGTGTGTGTTGGTTGGGGTACATGATTCAACTATAGAGAGAGAGGGAGAGAAGTGGGGGGCAGGGTCTTTGTGCCACCCCAGCTCCTTGTCCTGTCTGAACCCTCTACAGAGTGTCCAGTGGGCCTCCATGCTCTGATTAGTTCCACCTGCAGTGGTTGGCTGGTGTGGGATGGGGTCCGAGGCCTGGTCCTGTGGGCACACCTCACACCTGCTCATCAGACCTCCGGGCTGGGGGTGTGCATCCACTGACAAGCAGGAAAGCTCCCAGGGTTTCTGGCTGGGAGGGAAAACAGGCCCCGTTCTGCCAGGTGGGGTTGGCAGGGGCCAGGCGGAGCCTGTGGCTAGGTTGGATGCATGTCCAGCCATGCAGGCGTCCTTCCCTCAGCTCTGAGGCACCTTGGAGTGCATGCAGCTGTTCCCAGAACCAGACTCGGCTGCTACGTAGGACGCAGCCCCTCCAAAAGGGGGTATTAGGTGTGCCTCTGAGCCAGCCCTCTCTGCTGGGCATGGGTGAGGAGTAGATGAGAGGGAGGACAAAGCAGTAGGAAGGTGCTGGACTGTTCTGGAAGATACCAGACTAGTCTGGAAGGTACCCCGAGCCTCCCCCGGGTGGGTGACCCCAGGGTCACCTGCATCCTCTGGTGTATAGTGGAGCCTATCTAGAGAGGAGGCGGCCAGCAATTATTGATGCTAATGGAAAACAGGAGTGAAATGGGCCACACAAAATGGCAGGCAAGTCAATACGATCTATATTTAGCTCTTACATAGTTCTCTGCTGGCCGATGGGCCTTGGCAATTATAATTTGCAGCGTCTGAGAACCTGCTGCCCACGGGCCAGGGGCTGCCACCTTGCCGTCCCTCTAGGAGAGTTGGTGGAACGTGTGGGAGCCGCTTGTGCATTGACGGCGAGCTCAGAGGACAGCACCAGGCCCGTCCTTCCCAGCGCCTGCCCTCGCCCCACTGCACGCCTGGCGCAGAATTTCCCAGCGTCCCCCCAGGGCTGACATGCTCCCTGCAGAAGGAGGCTTGGTTCAAAACTCCAGGAAACGATGCCCTGTTCCTTCATGGGCTTTAAGCAGTTGAAGCGTGTGTGGAAGGATAGCTGTGATACACTTTGATTGGAGAAGTGGGGCTTCGGAATAAGATGTCTGTTTTAGCAATTTAACACGTACACATGGAGGCTATCTTATTTTCATCTCATGTTCCCCGGCACAGAGGAGGTGCTGGTGTGGGGTGAACTGTGCCCCCCCCCCCAGGGGGTCAAACCCTAAAGCCTGGAATCTCAGGGTGGCACCTTCTTTGGAAATAGGGTCTTTGCAAATGTGATCAGGTTAAGAAAGGTCACCGTGGGCTGGGGGAAGGGGGGAGGTCCTGGTCTAGCATGACAGGTGTCTTGGTAAGAAGGGGACAAAGGAGAGGCAGAAACCCAGAGGGAAGGTCAAGTGAAGATGAAGGCAGAAGCCAAGGAATGCTGCGGCCGGCCAGCGGCCCGCAGGAGCTGGGAGAGTCCAGGCAAGACCCTCCCATACTGGTTTCCAATGACGTGGCCCTGCTGAACCCTGGATCTTGGACTTCTGGCCTCCAGAACTATGAGAAAATGAAATTCTGTTATTTCAAGCTGCCCTGTTTATGGCACTTTGTTATGGGGGCCCCAGGAAGCTCGGCCAGTGCCATCTGTCTGACGAGTGGGTGCCAGGCTCGGGTGCTGGGAGGCTCGGGGAGGGGCTGCCCAGGCCCAGGGGAGTGTGCGCTGCTCTCTCTCTCTCCGGTGGGCTTGGCTCTCCGCAGCCTAGCTTCGGCACACCTGGGCCGGAGGATCCTTCCCATCTGGGCCATGGCTTCCCAGCCAGGCGAGGGCGGGTCCCCTGGAGTGCCAGCTTGGCTGCCCGCATGCTACTGCTGCCTGGTCTGGTGTCCTTGGGGATGCAGGGAGGCGAAGCCCCTGGCCTCTGTGCTCCATGCACAGACCTGTCAGTCAAGCCGAGATCCCTGGGGGTCCTGGGGGTCCACCCTGTGGGCTGTGCCTCTGGTTGGGAGCCCCCCTCAGAAGCCCCCACGGCCGTCGTCCTTGGGCTTTGGTGTCTTGCTCTTGGCATGCGTGCCCTTTGGTATCAAAGTGCAAAAAAAAAAAATGACCTTTGATTTTCCTGCTGCCTTAAATTATACATCACATCGATTAAAGTTTTTATCTTTACAAAGCTGGCTCTGCTCACGCTGCCCTTCTGGGAGAGCGTTGTCCGGTCATACGGGCTCAGGACAGGTGTGAGGACATGAGGCCCGGCCTCTGCGGTGGCGGCTTCCCCACGCTGGGGTCCCGGCTGCGCCGTGGCGTTGGTCCCCTCACTGCTAGGCTCCACAGGTGAGGGGAAATGGGCTCGTTCCTGTGTCCTGGGCACCTTAATTTATAGAAGTGTGGCTCAGTGACGGTTTCGGGCTCTGGAGACTATAATTGGTTCCCTTCTCTGACTTCCTCCAGCCTGAAGGTGTCTTGAAGGCAGGGGCTGTGTCTCCCACCTCTGTGTCCCCCTGAGTCCCCCTGTCCTGCCCGGTGCTTGCCTCCACCAGCTCACATGGAACTCTCTAGAAAGAATGTGTTGCCTCTGGATTCCCCGCCTTGCTTCAGAAAGTTTACGACCCACCCTGGCTCTGTGTCGGCTCTTAGCTCTTAGATTCTTTCTCTTTCCATGCCAAGCAGTGGGGGACAAGGAAGCAGCCTCTGGCACATAGTAGGTGCTTAGTAAGTGTCGAAAGAATGCACAAGGCGGGCTGTCCTTTTTGCTGAGGATGCAGATGCAGACAGCTTCGTTCTCCCTGGTTGCATCTCCCCCCCACCCCCACATTGCTGTAAACCTCAAAACAGTTCCCTCGGGGAGAGGAAGAGTGGGAGGGCATTTGGCTGATGGATTCCCGGGTACCCAGAACTGCCTGTGCCTCTTGGCTGAGCGAGTTTTGGTCTCCGTCCTGGAGCCTGCTGGTCCCTTCCTCCTCTCTATTTCCTCTCCTGGCCCTCAGGTGCTGGCCGCTGGGAGAAGAGGCACTCAGCCAGAGCAAATGACCGTCTGTCCGGGCCTGGGACTTGAACTCGTGCCCAGCGTGGCCCTTGGAATGGCTTCTTCCCCGGCCTCCGCTGGTCACTTGAGAAATCAAGATGCAAAAAGAAAACTGGCATCTGTCAGAGACACAATTGCATCATAAAGTTATCTGAAGTGGTCTAGCCACCCTGCTTCCCAGAAATTAGGTTATTTTAGAATTTCACTGACCGGAGAGGGGGGCTCCGCGCTTGCCTTCCTGCCCCCGCCGCCACTCCCCCCGCTGCCCCCCCATGCCCACCCTTCCTTCCGGTTAAAGATTTTCTGGCAGTGTCAAGGCAATGTGACCTGGTTCTGTAATAAAGAGGAGCTTATTAGAATTAAGGCCTAACAGCATTAAAAAAGCAATCTTTGCAAGATTGGGGCCACAGGGGAATTGTAAATTCTCGGCAAAGACCTCGTTTAGGGATTGGAATAAAAGCTTGACACGCATGTGCAGGCGGGCCCTGGAGGGCTCCCCTCCAAACAAAAGCAGCTCCGTGCGCCCACGGAGGAGAGGGGAAGGGGGAAAGCACTGTGGGTGGCAGGGCATCACGGGGCGCTGGGTGTCCCTGTCTCCCCCGTGGCGGGAGGCACGTGGCCTGTCATGAGGGGCCATCCATGTCTTTCCACGAGATGTGGTCTCCTCTCCCTGCATCTCTGCCTCTCCCCACATGGCCTCCCATTCACCTGCCACCTGAGACCCATGACAGCCAAACAGGCAGCTGCTCACCATCCTTCTGCGGTCTGGGAAGCTGCTGCTAATGGGAGCTCCCCTCTAGAC
>PVIY010048007.1:0-17544 GCA_004026745.1 Myrmecophaga tridactyla | reverse complement strand
TGAGAGAGAAACCCTGAACTTCATCAGCCTTCTTGAACCAAGGTATCTTTTCCTGGATGCCTTTGATTGGACTTTTCTATAAACTTGTTTTAATTCTCGGCCTTAGAACTGTAAACTAGCAACTCATTAAATTTCCCTTTTTAAAAGCCATTCCGTTTCTGGTATATTGCATTCCGGCAGCTAGCAAACTAGAACACTTTGCAACTTTATGTGAAAGTGGGACACAATGTATAGTAATGAAGGTGATCCGTTAAGCTTTTA
This sequence comes from Myrmecophaga tridactyla, assembly GCA_004026745.1. Taxonomy (NCBI): domain Eukaryota; kingdom Metazoa; phylum Chordata; class Mammalia; order Pilosa; family Myrmecophagidae; genus Myrmecophaga; species Myrmecophaga tridactyla. The sequence goes on along the minus strand of PVIY010048007.1, from coordinate 17,283 downwards.
CTATGAGGTTTTCTTTTAATTAAGCTTGGAGCTGGGCCTTGTTTAATGTTTGCTTTAGCTGCAGGTGTGAGAGGCTTTTCCTCTTATATCCTTATTTTCTTTTGATTTGTTTTTCCCTTCCAAATTCTCTTTGCATTTCCCTAAGACATCCTTAAAATAAAGTCTATGTCCTGTAGCTGTTCCAGTTGATATTCTGTGTCATTATCCTGGAGCACTATTAATGTGATGGCCTTCTGCATGCGATGGGCAATGTTCTATAAACTTCTGATTAAATCTCAGTCTTTGGATGGGTTATGATCACTGGGCTATGACATTCAGAAGTGTTTCTTGGTCTTTTTATTCTCTCCTTTGATGAGATTTGAAGACTACAGGGTGCTAAAATTGGCTAACTGTCCTTCTCTCAAGTAGGGTGACACCAAAGTTAGACTCTGATGAATTCATTTCTCTTAAAGAGTAGTTCTTTTTTTTTATAGGGAAAACTCTGGTTGTATTTTAAAAGGGTATTTCCCTTCCACTCTCTGCCTGATATTTTTCTCAATTTTAATATTATGAACCCATTGGTTTATGAACATAGTTTTCACCTTAAGAAACAATAGTGTGAATATTAATAATACTGGGTCCCCAAGAGTTTCTTAGTCTCAAATTAATCCATACTCAGTTTCTAGCAATTTGTCAAAATTTTCACATAAGTTTATGAGCTCCAGATAGTCTGATCTTGATAGTAATTCTCTGTATTTTCTTAACTTTCCAGATTTGGGAGATGAGATCTGTCCCTGTGTGTTCAATTATTTGTTGGGTCAACAAAAAAGTTACTTTGCAGTTCATTCAGCTTTTCTCTTTTTATAAGTATGGGAGTGATGGCTTCCCAGTTCTTTACACATTGGAGCTGAAAACAGAAGAAATTCTAGTCTTTTTAATTATGTTTATTTTGTCTGTTGTTTTCCTTTAATGCATTGTTATGCTTTTGATATCAGGGTAATGTTGGCCTCATAAAATGAGTTGGGATGTATTCTTTCATCTTCATTTATCTGGAAGATTTTGCATATTTAGTAATATTTCTTTTGGACCTAGATATTTCCTGTGGGGGGAAAAATTTGATGACAAGTAATTCAGTATCTTTAATACATATAGTCATTCAAATTGTCCATTTCTTTGGTATTTTGCGTTTCTAGTAGATGTCATCCAATTCTTCCAGTTTGTTGAATTTGCGGGCATAAGGTTATCCGTAGTATTCTTTTTTCAACTTTCTAATAGCCATAGTTTCAGTAGTGATGCCTCTTCTCTCATTCCTGATATTGACAATTTATGTCTTCTCTCTTTTGTCATCAGTATGGCTAGATGGCTAGATTTTTGTCAATGATATAGCTTTTGTTTTCATTGATTTTCTGTGTTTATGTGGTGAACAAATAAAGAAGGAGAGGTCTGGCTTTTGCTCTCTGCTGCTGGGAGGTGATCTCAACACCCTCAAAATGGTATGTCTGATAGGAGTGGTTTTGTTTGCTTGGGAACTTTAGTCATGAAAGAGTCTTAAAATGTGATTGATTTATAATGGAAGCTCTGGGTCATGTAAAATCAGTTTTACCTCCAGAAGGGACTGGAGACAAAAAGTATCAGCCCAATATCTGGAAGGGACTGTAGACTAAAGAATCAACCATTAGGCAGTATATTATTCAGCCTCAATAAAAACTCTGGACACCCATGGCTCAGGTGAGCTTCCAATACTCTGTGTATATTGTCACACATAAATTCCAGAGAATGACATGTCCATAACTCCACATAGAGAGGACAACAGAAGTTCCATGTTTGACACCTTCCCTGCACTCTATCCTATGTGCTTCTTCCCTTGCTGATTTTAATGTTTCCTCTCCCTGTAATAAACTATAACTGTGAGTATAATTGCCTTCACTGAAGTCTGTGAATCCTAGCACATTTACGAAACTGAGAGTGGTCATGACAACCCCTGAACTTAAACAGTCAGTGTCACGAGTGCAACCAGTCTTGTGTGGATTTTGTGTCCTCTAACTTAGCATTTTGCCCTTAACACACCCAATGTTGTTTTTCTGAATTGTTTTATTAATTTCCAACCTTACCTTTATTATTTTTCTTTCTATTTTTGGTTTTATTTGCTCTTTTTACCAATCTCTTAAGATATTCTCTAGATAATTTTTATATCTTTTTCCTTACTAATATGAGCATTTTTTACTATAGATTTCCCTTTTAGAATGCTTCAGCTGAATCCCACATATCTTAATATGTTTAAGGTTTTTCATAATTTTGAAATAATTCCTCATTTTTTCTAAGTTTCTTCTGTGATCCATGAGTTTATTATACTGTTTTTTAACTTCCAAATATTTGGGTAATTTCCAGATATCTTTTTGCTGCTTATTTCTAGGCTAATTCTTCTGATGGCAAAGAATATCATTTCCATTATTTCAGTTTTCTTAAATTTATTGACTTATTTTATAAGTTTCTAGAATATGGTCTTTCCTGATGAATGCATCATGTGCATTTGAAAAAAGATGAATTCAGATATTGCTGGAGCTTTGAAAAAAGAGAGAAAAGAAGAAGAAGAAAAAAGAAAATGTGTTTCCAGTTTTTGCAGCTTGTCTTATAAGATTGCTGTCCTATAGGGATTATACATACCAAGTTAAGAGAACAGCTCCAGGCCAAAGTGTATGGGCTTTCCTGGTCTTTTTTCACAGGTATCTCAACTTAGGTATGAGTGTGTAGCATGTAGGATTTTTCCTGTTTACACAGGGGAAGGTCCAATCTTCTGTATGTGTAAATGTTTTCATGGACTTGGGCACTGCACCATCTGTCCTACAGCCAGCAATCCCTTGACCCAGCAGCATGACCTGACTGCTCTCCCACAGGAGAGTTCTGTGAGCCACTTTTTATGCACAGGGCTAGTTCTGGGATGGTGAGCCCCTCAGGTCACTGCCAAAGAGACAGGCATAGACTTACATGTTCCCAGTAAGTTCCCAAGTGTTACTCACGCTCTCCAGAACCAGGACCAGAGATCCACACTGGAAGTGGGGGGTTGGAAAAGGGATCAACCAGGGCACCAGGAGATCCTATTCATTTTAACTTGGTTCAGCACTTGTGTTGTTCCTGTTTTCTGGAGCTTTGAGAAAGATGTTTTTGTCAGTTAGTACTAGTTGTTCAAAACTTCTCTTGGGGGATGGAAACCTTAAGCTTCTCATTCCTCCATCTTGGTTGGGACAAGGCTTCTTTTCCCAAGATACATTTGTAGTTATTTTCCTTTAGGTGGCCCATTTTGTTGTAAATACATTTTTTTTATTTTAATGCAATTTTATTTATATATATATATTATATATTCACATACCATATAATCATCCAGTGTGCAATCAGCGGTTCACATTATCATCATATAGCTGTACATTTATGATCATGACCAACTGTTTTCTTCTTTTTTGTGAAAAATAACAAATATACAAAAATGTAATAAATTTCAAAGCACACCACAGCAATTAGTTATGGAACAGATTTCAGAGTTTGGTAGGGGTTACAATTCCACAATTTTAGGTTTTTACTTCTAGCAGTTCCAACACACTGGAAACTAAAAGAAATATCAATATAATGATTCAGCAATCATATTCATTTGTTTAAACCCTACCTTCTCTGTATAATTCCACTATCTTCTTTGATCTTTCTCCCACTCTTTAGAGGCATTTGGGCTATGCCCATTCTAACTTCTTCATATTGGAAGGGGCTGTTGTTTATATGGGATAGTGGGATGGAACTAGTTGATGTTCTGGAGAGGTTGACCCCTCTGGGTTTCAGGACTTATCTGGTGTAGGGACCCATCTGAAGGGTATAGGTTTCTGGAAAGTTACCCTAGTGCAAGGAACCTTTGTGAAATCTCATATAACATTCTAGGTGTTCTTTAGGATTGGCAGGAATGTTTTTGTTTGGGGGTTTGCAAACTATAATAGGTAGCAACCATAGTAGCCTCTTGACTCTGTTTGAACTCTCTCAGCCACTGATAGCTTATTTGTTATACTTCTTTCACCCCTTTTGGTCAATATGGTATTGTAGATTCCATAGCGCCAGGGCCAGACTCATCCCTGGGAGGCAAATCCCACATTGCCAGGGAGACTTTCACCCCTGGATGTCATGTCCCACATGGGATAGGGGGAAGGGTAATGATTTCTCTTGCAGAGTTGGGCTTAGAGAAAGAGAGAGAGGCCACATCTCAGCAACAAAAGATGTCCTCTGGAAGTAACTCTTAGGCATACCTACAGGTAGGCTAAGCTTCTCTACTGCATAAATAAGTTTCACAAGAGCAAGCTCAAGATCAAGGGCTTGGCCTATTGATTTGGGTGCCCCTAATGTTTGACAGAGTATCAGGGGTTTCCCCAGTGGTAAAGTTTAATAGTTCCATACCTTTTCTCCCATCCCTCAAGGGATTTTGCCAATACTTTTTGATTATCTGCCTATTATACTCTGGAATGTATCCAGGTATTACATTAAGCCATACAGTTTTAAAGGCTGTTATTCCCATTCTGGGATCCCTGTATTTGCATTGCATAAATATATTTTAAAAACAAGAAAACCCTTTTGTATTTGCCTGTATATTTACTGAGTTTTTTGTTCTCTTCTTTCATTTGCATAAATTAAGTTTATTTTTACTATTGTGCTCCTTCCATCTAAATAAAATCTTTTAGCATTTCTTAAAGTGTAAATTTGTTTGTGTTGGACAATGAATCTCTCAATTTTTGTTTATCTTTAAAGTATATTTTACATACATCTGTGATATGTATAATTATTTGAAATAGAATCCTAAACTGTCCATTTTTACTTACAGTACATTAAAAAATCATTCTGTTGTCATCTGACTTGCATAATTTTTGACAAAAAAGTATCTGTCTTTCTTATTTTTCTTTCTCTGTAGGTATTGTGTCTTCTTTCTTCTTTTACCATTTTTAAGATATTCTCTTTATCACTGGTTTTCAGCATTTTTTGCATGATGTGCATAGAAGTGGTTTTCTTCACTTTTTTGTAGCTAATTATGCTTCTTGTATCATTGGATTTATAGTTTTTAACAAATTTGGAATTTTTTCAAACATTATTTATTCAAATGTTTCTGTCCCTCTCCTCACACATTGGACTTATGGGACTCAAGTTACAGGTGTGTTGGTCCACTTATTTTTGTCCTACAAAATCACTGCTCTTCTGTTTATATTTTTCATTCCTTTTTCCTTCTCTGTTCCAACTTGGATAGTTTCTATTGCTTTATCTTCAAGTTCACTAATTGTTTCTTCTACATTGTCTAAATTTCTCTTAATCCTATTCAATGTTCTATTCATTTAAAATTATTTTATTTTTTATCTCTAGAACCTTAATTTAGTTTTGATGAAGCAGAAAAGATAATTTTATTAAATTTCAGTATTTGATTATGTGTATTTTTAAGATTCTGCATGATGAAATGTGAAGTATGCCTAAAGCACACGACTGCATACCCAAGTACAATGTTTACCTTGTGTAAAAGCAGCTGTGCAATTGTTTAAGTTGTCAGTCAAACTAACATTTTCTTTCATGTAAAACTATTTTTACTTAAAAGAATGACTGAGGCAAACTATAGGTCTTCTTTTTTTATTTAATTTAATTTTACTTATTTATTTATTTATTTTGAAAAAGAGCAAAGCCTGTTACTTTAAGGAATTTGTTAACAATGATAGAGTTTTGCCTTTCAAGTTAAAATTTGTATTTTGGGAAATTTGTATTAACCAGGTGTGGTAGTTAGGTTCAGGCGTCAACTTAGCCAGTTGAAGATGCCTAGTTCTGTTGCTGTGAGCATGAGCCAGTGGTATGTGAACCTCATCTGTTGCTCATCACATCTGCAGTTGGCTAGGAGGCATGTCTGCTGCAATGAATGATGTTTGAGTTAATTGGCTAGTGCTTAAATGAGAGAGCTCAACATGGCATAGCCCAAGCAGCTCAGCATACTCATCTCAGCACTCACAGCTCAGTCCAGGCCTTTGGAGATGCAGAAAGGAATTACCCTGGGGAAAGTTGTTTGAACCCAGAGGCCTGGAGAGAAGGCCAGCAGAGATTGCCCTGTGCCTTTCCATGTAAGAAAGAACCTCAGTTGAAAGTGATCTGCCTTTCCTCTGAAGAACTATATATTAACTAAATAAATTCCCCTTTACTGAAAGCCAATCTATCACTGGTGTATTGCATTCCTGCAGCTAGCAACCTAGAACACCAGCTGAGCATGACAATTTACCAATATTTAAAGACTTTTCTGATAGAAAGGTGGTGATAATAGAAATGTGATTTTTTATGTTGTATGGTGAAATGTATCAACACTGGAGAATCTGCATAACTCAATAAACCAATGTATTCCAAATGACCAATACAATATTACATTAGTTTTCTATTGCTGTATTACAAATTACTCCAAATTTCATGGATTAAAAGAATACAAATTTATTATCTCAAAATTTCTGTGGGTCAGGACTCTTGGCAGAAGTTAACTAGGTCCACTGCTCAGTGGGTCTTCAGGCTGAAATCAAGGTACAAGGCAGGGATGCAAACTCACCTGAGGCTCAAGATCTTCTTCCAAGCTCATTAGTTTTTGACAGAATTTAATCCCTTGCAGTTGTAGGACTGAAGCCTCAGCTCCATAGAGCACACCTCATATATGGCCCTTTCCACAATATTGCAGTTTTCTTTTTCAGGGTAAACATGTTAGCATCTGCTGCCATTCCAAATCAATCAGTCTTCTTCTATCACTGATCTCTAGACCCTATTTTAAAAGCTTACCTGATTAAGTAGGGCTCACCTAGCATTATCCCTTTTGAATACTTTACAGTTTACAGATTAAGCATCTTAATTACATCTTCAAAATCCATTCATATTTGTCATATAGCTAAATTAATCTCAGAAATGATATCCAATTATATTCTAAGATCCCATTCAAGAGGTGGAAATTATAACAGGCATGTCCACCAAGAGATAGGAATCTTGAGAGCTATCTTAGAATTCTTTCTACCACAATGATTTTATAAAATCAGTATGTATTAAATTGTATACATTCACTATACAAGATAAAGCAAAGGATTTTAATGTAACAAAGAACATGATTTTCATTAAAATGGTTTCAAATTGCAAGTTAACTTTTTTCTTTGGTATTGCAATCATCTCTTTAATAGCTATTAAAATATTCCTTTATTTTACAAATTCATATATGTTGACCAAAACAACATATTGCAGCAGATTGAATGCAGAAGCAGATATGAGAATTCAGCCACACATTAAGGAGATTTGCAAAAATGTAAAACAGTGCCACTCCCAATAAGTTTGATTTTTGTGTTTGAGAATAGAATTATTTTCTATAAAGAATATTAATTATGTTAATATGTAATGAGTTTATTATTACTATATTTAAATTTATAAGCAATTATTTCTAAAATTTCTGTTTTAATTTCCATAATATGGCATAATCTATATAAGTAAAAGCTCTTACAACTGATAAGATTTGGTTCTTGTTTGGGGGATTATGTATAACGTAATATTTTTGCTTATTTATTCTACATCCCTTTGAAAATAAGTGTATGGTATCTTGAACACACACACAAAAGGTATTTATGGTTATATGGCCATTTTGGCTTCAGGGGATTCTGGTCTTTGACACTCACATACTTACATATTTTTATCTGGAATTCTATCCATTCTCCTGAGATGCAGACCTATATTTTGAAATGTTTGCTGAGCATCTCCTCCAAAAGAAATGGCACCCTTAGTTTATTAGGGTTGCTGCAACAAATTACAACACTGGAAGGCTTAAAGCAATAACATTTTATTCTCTCACAGTTCCTGAGGCTAAAAGTCTGAAATTGGGATATTGGTAGGGCTATGTGGCCTCAGAAACCTCACAGTTCCAGAGGCTAAAAGTCTGAAATCAGAATATTGGTAGGGCCATGCTGCCACAGAAACCTGGAGGACAGAATCTATCCTTGTCTTTTCTAGCATCTGTTGTTTGCCAGCAATCCCTGGCATTCCTTGGTTTGGAGCTGTATCACTTCAATTACTTCCTCCTTCTTTACATGGTGTTCTAGTTTGCTAGCTGCTGGAATGCAATATACCAGAAACAGAATGGCTTTTAAAGAGGGGAATTTAATGAGTTGCTAGTTTGCAGTTCTAAGGCCAAGAAAATGTCCCAATTGAAACAAGTCTATAGAAATGTCCAATCAAAGGCATCTAGGAAAAGCATCCTTGGTTCCAGAAGGTCAATGAAGTTCAGGGTTTCTCTCTCAAGTGAGAAGGCACATGGTGAACACAGTCACAGTTTCTCTCTCAGCTGGAAGGGCTCATGGCGAATATGGCATCATCTGCCAGCTTTCTCTCCTGGCTTCTGGTTTCACGAAGCTTCCCAGGAGGCATTTTCCTTCTTCATCTCCAAAGGTCGCTGGCTCATGGACTCTCTGCTTCGTGATGCTACAGCATTCTCTGCTCTCTCCAAATCTCCCATTCTCCAAAATGTTTCCTCTTTTATAGGGCTCCAGTAAACCAATCAAGACATGGGTGGAGACATGTTGTCACCTAATCCAGTTTAACAACCACTCTTGACTAAGTCACATCATCCAGGAAGATTATCTGATTACAGTTTCAAACACACAGTATTGAATAGGAATTATTCTACCTTTATGAAATGGAATTTTGATTAAAACTTGGCTTTTCTAGGGGGCATACTTCCTTTCAAACCAGCACACATGGCCTTCCTCTATATGTTGTCTCTATGTTTCTTTTCCTCTTACAAGGGCAGCAGTCATATTGAATTAAGGGCCCATTGTACTCCAGGATGACTTCATCTTAACAAATTACTTTTGCAATGATCTTATTTCTGAATATGATCACATTCTGAGCTACTGGGGGGTTAGACTTCAGCATTACCTTTTGGGGAGGGGGTATACCAATCGACTATGTCCTTTAGGAAAAACAAAGTAATATTTTCAAACCAAACACATTTAGTCCGCTAATTTTCCTCCCGTTCTCATTCGATGTTGTCTTAGTTTCCCAGCTACTATAAGAAATACCACACAATGGGTTGACTTAAACAGCAGGAATTTATTGGCTCATGGCGTGGAGGCTACAAGGAGTTCAAAATCGAGGCATCCACAAGTTGATGCTTTCTCCCTGAAGACTGTGGTGTTCTGAGCTGGCTACCTGAGTCCTTGAGTCCTTGGCTATTATATCACATAGCTATGCACATGGCAATATCCTCTCTTTTTTCTTTCTGGTTCCACTGATTGCCAGCCTCTTACTTCCAGTTGCTTCTCTTTCTATAATAAGGGCTTCAGCCATGTTGGACTAAGGCTCACCCTCAAAAGTTTTGGGCCCACCATAACGAATAATGTCTTCAAAGGTTCTATATACAAATTGGTTCACACCACAGGCCCAGGGACTGGGACCTAAACATGTCTTTTGTGGGGGATGTGATTCAGTCCCCAACACATGCCCTAATTCATGGCACCACGAACATCAGTCGGAAGATGCTAGGTGACAGGAACCACTGCGTCCCCATTCCTGGAGGCTTCATTCACACTGGGTCATAATAAAACAATTGCCTCACACTAATGCCTAGTCCCTCTTCCATAGCATTGCCCTCTTAATTTCTTTTTTCTAAAGCATAAATCTGATTAAATCAGTCTCCTACTTAAAAGCCCAGACACTTTTGCATGTGATAATAGCACATATTTACCCTACCCTGCCTTTCTGTTATTTATCCCCTACCTTTCACCACAGGTTTCTACCCTGCACTCCCTCCTCCCTTGCTCCCTCTTGGTAAAACAGGCTGCACTCCTTTGAGAACCTCAGCCTTTTCACATGCTGTCTCTTTCTACTTGTGAAGCTCTGGTAATAGTACTCTACTGGTAAACTCATTCACACCATCTAAGGAACACCTCAGATGTGTCTTCACCATTTGGAAAGCTTTTTTTAGATTGACCCATCAATCATTATGTCCTCTACATATTCATACTCATTTGTAAGCATATTCCTCAGAACATTTGCTGCATTGAATTAGAACTGTTAACATGTAAATTTCTCTTTCCCCATCCCTCTCCCCACTTATGCTCTGAACTCTCCCAGGCCTGAATAACTGTATTATTTACTTGGAATCCTGAGAGCTAGTCAGAGTGTAGAAGTAGGTGTTCAAAAAAGATTTGTTGACAAATGAATAAATTAAATAATTAATTTAAAGGCAGCATAAACCAATGCTCTCTTCCTGATAATTCCCTGCCTTAGAGGGAACACTGAGGATGTCTGTACTACTTTACAAAGGATTACATCCAGTTCAATATTTGTTAAAAATTCTTCTTTGAAAATGTCTCCTAGGTCTTTTGATTTCATCTCCATAGTCGCTCTCTTTGCTAAATTAATTGCTGATTTACCTCAGATTACAGCAGCTTCAAGCTGCAATCTTAAAATGGCTTTAAAGAAAGCAATGCGTAGGTCTGGATTTGCTATAGCCATGTGTACCCATTTCATAATTGAGCTATGTTAATAGAACCTAGATGAGACTGGATGCTGACACTCTTTACAATAAAAGAAATAAGGTTCTCAAACAGGATATGTGATGCTAAATTTTACAAAATCAAGAAAAAGCACTTACTAGCCACGGATTGGAGTGCAGGAAGTTCTACATATTAACATAAGCAAAATGAGGTTTCTGGCCTTAGGCATCAAATTCAATCATTTCATCTCTCCAAGTAGCTCTTTCTCTATTTTAATATCCCTACAGGCACACACTCACAAGGATAGAAATGATGGAAGTGATTTTGAATTTTAAATCCAAATCAAAGTCCAAATAGAGTACAGAATACAATATTTAGCATTCCAGATTTAGCATCCTAGCTCTTAAGTCTCAGAGAATGAAAGGATCTATTTTTAAATTATGACGGAATAATGTTTGTTTATTGGAATTCCAAATATGATTTGGTCTTTCAATTTTTGACGGCAAACCTAAATAGAGAAAATGACCAGTATACATTAAAAATCAATAGCCTTATAAATATTATAATTATTAGAGATACTGTTGACTTAGCCCTCTGTGCAAGTTGGCAGACTAAATACTATACAAAGAGAATCTCTCCACTGTAACTATAATTTAATAAAAATTTAAAAAATTAAAACAACATAACTAATAAATGCATGTTATGTAAAAACAAATGATATAAAATTGTGCACCACTAAGCAAAAAGGGACAATTACCTAAATATATTATTACCAATTATAGTATCTTTAAATTGAGCACTATACTAGATTATATACTATGTAAGGAAAATTTAAAAGGAATTAGAAAAACCAACCCTTCCTCCAACTTTGGTGATGTCTGTACTTCTAAGGCCATGAAATCAATTCACCTTCAATACCACAAGCAAATTAATCTAATTTAGATGTGGCTATTATCAAGTCACTTCATTTCTTAAAAACCTTTGGTGGTTTCCCATTACCCAGGGATAAGTCTTACACTCCTTATCCTGGTATGTTAAGCCCTCAGTCATTTTAGTGACTAGAATCTAGCACTTTATCTATCTTCCTTAGCCTTATCTTCAAAGATTTTGTTTATGGAGCTAATAATTTGCTTAAGGGAAAAGGGAAAAGTGCAGTACTGTGCAAGTAAGGAAACAGTATCCATTTCTAAACAAAAGATAGGAGCCGGTGGAGGAAGAAAGGATTACCACAAAGCACAGCATTTTCCTTAATAGAGGCTGGAATCATGTCATGAAATTACGTTCCAGGGTCAAGGAATAGTGTTTATATATGTATTCATGCATCTCCTCCAGCAGCCCCAAACCCCTACCCCCACAGCCACCCCATTACCATATTTTGTTGTCAGAATCTGAGACAAAGGCTCACACATGTAGTTTATTTGGGAATTGATCCCTGGAGCAAGAATGAGATACCAGGGGGATTGAATGTGCTAGAAGGGGAAGACAACAAAAGGATTCAGTATTCTTTGGCCGTTGCTGGGGCCCTTGGTATTAATTCCATAGGGACCTTTCCTGGGTTTGTGAAATGTGTCTCCTAAGTGTCCTCTAGGTTTCCAAAGCTACATTCATACAGAAGTTATGAATGGACCTCCAGGGCTTAACTCCATACTTTTGAGTTATCCAGTTTGAGTGTTCAGAGGGATCCCATGAGTGTCACATGCTTTGACTTGGTGTTAAAGAAACCCCAGGATATGAATGAGAGGAAAACAGTAAAACCTGTGGAAAATGGAATAACACCTGTGCAGAAATTGATGCCATAGCATTGACAGAGAAAAGAGGAGGGACTGAGAGAGAGCCAAGGCACATGGGATAGTTAGGCACGTCCCTGAACCATCACCAGTTGCTATGGTGTCAGAGATGCAACTGGAAAATTTGAAACATCAACAACATCAGCATACATTTGGGTATGTAGACTCCCGCACAGATTGTAAGAAAATGAGGCTCTGTCGAGAGTGCTGTGCAAGCAACAAATACTAACAAAAACTGTATACATGAAAAAAAGTCTTGATAATCAGGGTTAGATCTAACCTACGTGGGGAAAGGGTCCGAATCTAGGTGTATAATGGAAAGTCCTATAATTGAGAGAGAGACATTGGGCTACCTCAATACAGCTCCTGTCACTGCTAATTAAGTAATTATGGAGAGGTACCTTATAACTTCTTCTGTACAATTGAGGCCATGCCTTCTACTGACTAAGCATTGTGTGGGGATAATAATATCTCATTTTATTTTAAAGATTTAATAAAATAGCACCAAAAACTGTCCCTGTACCTCAATGAATGCCATTTTGTATTAGTGTGATCTTAAACAGTTGTATCATGACAAAAATATAAAGAAAATAATCTAAACAAAACATACAATTGGTCTCATCTTATTTATTTATTTATTTTTTAACACGAGGAAACACCATCTTAGGGAAATTTTCTAGGAAACAATAGATTTTGAAGACTTTGATCAAGGGCCTAAGAACAAATTACCTGAAATTGATTAGATGCAAATATCAAATGCAGCTATCTGCATGCATCTTGCCATATTCATTCCTTCACATATTCATTTTCTCATTTATTCCAACAATGTTCATATTTTCTGTACACCAGGCACTGTGTTACATGTTAATCAGTGGAGAACAAAGAAGTTTTTACCTCCAGCTGTTTACAATTCAGTGGGAGAGATGAATGCTGAACAAATAATCTCACCAATAAATATACAATGTATTATGAAAAACAATATATAAATATATATAAAATATGTAGTGAAATATTGTATGTATTGCATTGTATTGTATCTTATTGTATTGTACAATGTGGAAAAAAGGCCTCTCTGAGGAACTGATAATTTAGTTCAGCCTGAATTCCAGATGTTTCATTACTGCATGTTATGTGTTCTTCATTTTTTTATAAAATGAAACATAATTTATTTTTAGTTTGTATCTTCTTGTTTAAAAGTGTACTTGAGAATCTTTCCTTATGTTGGCTAGATCATTTCTTCTTCTGATTCTTATTAAACTATTTCTTCTTCTATTAATTTCTGTCTCACATTTTCACTTTCCCTATTGCATGGTATGCTTTTCTTATTGATCTCTAAGTAATATTTATGTATTTTGGTATTTTCTGAAGTTAAAAATATTTTTTGTTTTCTGTCATTTGGCTTCTAATTTATGGCAGATTTTGTCAAACAGAAAATTTTAATGTATATGCAGTCAACTATATTAGTATTTCATTTAGGTTTGTTAAAAAAGACTGCATTTTCACTGAGGTTATAAAATTATTCTCCCAGTTTCTGCCACTGTTTATAATTTGAGGTTTTTGTTTTTATTCTTTTTTACAAACTAGTCTTTATTTTACATATATAAGGGTCTATTTATATTTTCATAAAAGTAATCAGTTTTCTAAACATCATATATGAAACTTTCCATTCTTTCCCAATAACTATAAATGTCATCTTCAGCATCAGTTTTGAAATGCATTGTCCTTGCTATCTGTTCCTTCACTAACTCACATTATTTTAATTCTGCAGCTTTTTAATATTTTTTCTCTTAAATAGAATAAAACTTCCCTCATTTGATTGCCTCCATGGTTTTGGGTTTTTTTTTTTTTTTTGGCTATTTTCAAACATTCTTTTCCAGACAAATTTTAGAATCAGGATTTCAAGATGAATTAATATCATTTTGCAATATTGAATGAGACTGCAGTTTAATTTTGAGGAGATTAAAATATTTTACAATACTCAACTATCCCATGCAAGAACCTGTGCTTGAAAATCTGTTGGCCACATTTCTTTCTATGCAGAATTCTTAGGCACTTACCATATTTTAATGATATCATTAAAATCAGGAAAAGAAATGGGAATAACAATTTGTCAATTTTTACATTTATTTTCAAGAGAAAAACACAAACATTTATTTGCACTTTGCAAAAGATACATTTGATATCATTGCACAAATGAGAGCATGTGTAAACTCTCTATTTATGGTTGCACCAGTCTGCCATTTATTTTTGTTATTTATAAGTAGAGATCAGATATTAATATCCAATTCAGTGCTGCCCTTATAGGATAGCAGTGTTATTCCAGGAAAGGTAGGTCTCTATACCCTGTTGCAGTGGTGTAGTGATTCTGTCCAGCAGGAGATGCAGTTCTGATGAACAGAGAGCTTTGTAGTTCTCCTTAAGAGGACTGACTTTCTTTGGAGTAGAGGGGAAGGCCATACCTAAGGACTTGATCAACAACAAAGGGGATCTTCACGGTGAGAAATTAAGAGGATGCTTACACCTCCAGGATATTTCTAGCAATAAAAGAAACAGTTGACCAGCTAGAAGTTTAACAGAGAGTGGAAAACAGTGAGAGCCATTCTAGGATCAAAACAAGCCTCAAAGACCAGCAACATCTGCCCCCTATAAAGGTGCCGATTTTATTTGGATCAGATTGTAATATATGCCCCAGCATGTTGTCAAAAACAACAGAGCAATTAGCTCACACTTAGTGGAGCTTCACAGCAAGTTATGATATCAGTAGAGGCAGACTAGCCCCTAAACTTAACTGGAAGATCATACACAGAAACAGACAGAGATCCCAGTTAAATCTAGTGCTCCCTCTCATCAGGGAGATATTGTGCATGCTCAAACTGAGGACGAATATCAGAGGCTGCACAGGGCAGGGGAACAGACTTCATTGTCCTAGTACAGCCAAGCTGCTGACACACAAATAGGCAAACAACAAAAGAAAACAAGCCTCAGAGGTGAACAGTATCCAAAGTTCTTACAATATATTATCTAAAATGTCCACTTTCAACAGGAACAAAAAATATGAGAAATGTAAAGAAACAAGAAAATATGGCTCTAACGCAGGGAAAACAGCAATAATGTTTGCTTTTGAAGAGGTGTAAATGATGGCATAAGCAGGCATTTTAGTTTGCTAATGCTGCTGGAAGGCAATATACCAGAAATGGGTTGGCTTTTATAAAGGGGATTTATTAAGTTACAAATTTATGGTTCTAAGGCTATAAAAATGTCCAAACTAAGGCATCTAGAGAAAGACTCTGAAGAAAAGGCTGATGGTGTCAGGAATACCTCTGTCAGCTGGGAAGGCATGAGACTGGTATCTTTTGGTCCTTTGGTTTCTAGTTTCAAACAGTTTCCCTGGGGGCATTTTCTGTTTGTGTCTCCAAATGTCTCTGTCTGTGTCAGCTCTGAGTATTTCCCAAAAATGGTTCCTTCTTAAAGGACTTCCAGTAAGTAGATTAAGACCCACCTCAAATGGGTGAAGACACATGTCCATGGAAACCACCTAATCAAAAGGTTCCACCCACAATTGGGTGGGTCACATCTCCATGGGAATAACTTAATCAAAATGTCCCGCCATAAATATAGGTCTGTTCCCACAAGATTGGATTAGGAGAAAGGGCATGGCTTTTCTGGGTCAAATAACACTCTCAAATCAGCATAGCAAGCAAGGCCTTCACCAATTAAAAATATATTCAGAGAACTAAATAAAACCATGTCTAAAAAATTCAAGGAAGGTATGGTGACCACATTTCATCAAAAAAAGAATGTCAATACAAAAGATAAGACTTAGGAAAAACAACTTTTGGTTTGTTAATGCTATCAGAAATGAAATATACCAGAAGTGAGTTAGCTTTTACAAAGGGAATTTATTAAATTACAAGTTTACAGTTCTAAGGCTATAACAATGTCCAAACTAAGGCATACAGAGAAAAATATCTTGACTCAAGAAAGGGCCCATGATGTTCAGGATTTCTCTGTCAGCTTGGAAGGCACATGGTGATGTGTGCTAGCTTTCTCTCCTGGCTTCTTGTTTCAAATGGTTTCCCCAGAGGTATTGTCTTTCTGCATTTCCAAGGATTTCTGTCTGTGTCAGCTCTGAAGTTTTTTCCAAAATGGTTCTCTCTTAAAGGACTCTAATAAGCAACCCACCTTGAACAGGTTGCTTTTCCATGGCAAACACCCAAATCAATAGATTCCACCCACAATTGCATGGGTTATATCTCCATGGAAACAACTTAATCAAAAACATCCCACTAAATAATATTGAATTATGATTAAGGAACATGGCTTTTCTGGTATACACAAGTTCAGACTGGCACAATAGCCAAATGTAAATTTTGTATTTGAAATATATAATAACTGAAATGAAAAATTCAGTAGAAGGGCTCAAGAGTAGATTTGAGTTGGTAGAAGAAAGAATGAGTGACCTCAAAAATAGGTAAATAGGTAGAGATTAACTTGACTGAAGAACAGAGAGAAAAAAGAATAAAAAGCAAATGAACAGAGACTCAGAAAGAAGTGGAACCATTAAGCATATCAGCATGCGCGTAATTCAAGTACCATAAAAAAGGGAGAGATAGAAAGGAACAAAAAGAATTTGAAGAAATAATGTCTTAAAACATACCAAATTTGATATAAAAAAAAAGGTTTAATCTGCACATTTTAAGAGGCTAAATAAACTCCAAATAGGATTAACTTAAAGAGATTCACCCTTAGATATTAAAGTAAAAATGTTAAAAGACCAATTATTCTAGTTTGCTAGCTGCTGGAATGCAATACACCAAAATGGAATGGCTTTTAAAAGGGGGAATTTAATGAGTTGCTAGTTTACAGTTCTAAGGCCGAGAAAATGTCCCAATTAAAACAAGTCTATAGAAATGTCCAATCAAAGGCATCCAGGGAAAGATACCTTGGTTCAAGAAGGCCGATGAAGTTCAGGGTTTCTCTCTCAAGTGAGAAGGCACATGGCGAACACAGTCAGG
>PVIY010048006.1:0-17545 GCA_004026745.1 Myrmecophaga tridactyla | reverse complement strand
ATATCTGAGCACTCTATTCAGTTCCATTGGTCAATATATCTATCTTTATGCCAGTACCATGCTGTTTTTACCACTGTGGCTTCATAATATGCCTTAAAGTCGGGCAGCATGAGACCTCCAGCTTCGTTTTTTTTCCTCAAGATACTTTTAGCAATTCGGGGCACCCTGCCCTTCCAGATAAATTTGGTTATTGGTTTTTGAGAAGAGAAAATTGAAAACATACCTCATGTATTTCATTGTTCAGTGTATTTATAGAAGAGTTGGATATTTGAGGGAGACTTTGGAGATGAATTATCAATAAGTACATAGCAAACTGAGCACATAAAAAGAACATGACAGTTCCTAACTCTAGGAAAAACAAAAGATACAAGAAAGAAAAGTGATCATAGTATTTTATATATGGTACATAGTACATGGCTTGACTTGAATATTTAACCTGGATAAACAATGTAAAATCTGAATTCTGATGCAACCAAAATGATAATAGAACTATATGGGGAAGATAAAGGGACGGGTGTTCTACATGTCTTGTAAAAAGGATGGCTTTGGGAAGATCAGGGGAGTGAAAGAGATCTTCCTCTGGAAAGTCAGTAAATAATGCTTAAATATGAAAATTAAGAAACGGCTCTATAAACATGTTATTTAGAGGTAAGGAGGTGTAAACCAAAGAAACAGTTAAATGAATAGAAAAGATTTCCTCTGGGGAGCATTGGGGAGGCATAGGATGAGGGAAGTGCTAGTTATTATAATAAGCATTATGGAACCATTTGACTATTAAAATTATGTTCCTATAGTTTCTATTTTTTTAAAATAAATAAAGCAGAGTAAGATATATATTTTGATATTGAATGACAAGGATTAATGTGAATTATTTTTCTGTGTGTACTTGAAGAAATGTAAAGACACAGTGCTATTTGGGCAATATATTTTTCAGGGCATCTAAATGCATAAAGGTATTTCAGGGAGAGATTAATGATAGTCTAGAACAATTTGTCTTTTAAAATTAGTTTTCAGGAAAATTTATGAATCACAGAGATATGTAGCTGATGCATGAATCTATCAGTCAGCTAAACCCTTATTGACATCTATTATTAATCAGAGAGGCTGCATTGTGTATGAGATGAACAAAGAAATCTAAGGTATGGTCTCTGGGATTAAGAAGTCTAAAATCCAATCAGAGTTAAGATATAAACATGTGTTATATTCAAGAATGACTAATATGTGCTAATACCAACAAAAATAAGATCAGGAGGTTAAAAAGTGGGGGAGGGGATTGTTATGAAAGGAAAATTCACATACAAAAAAACATTAAGAAAAGTATTTTTATTTAAAGAGTTTTGCAGAGTAGTCCAGACTTTGTAAAAATTGGGTTTTCGAAAATCAGGGCAAAACAGTATTGAAAGAAAAAGTCTACAGGTTTACAGGGTTGTAATTAGTCTCTTCACGGGGAAAAATCAGCAGTTCCTCGCAAGATCATGTCTGCAAGGGTCATCACATATCTGTGGACAGATTTACGTAGCAAATTTGAGGGGTAAATTTATTTTCATTTGGGAGTTAGATATTTTTAGAAATGGCTGAAGGCTTCATTTATTTTGAGAATTAATACTAGACAGAGTATTCTTATATAAAAAAAAATCCCAGGATATAAAATGATTTTTGCTTTTACTTTTTCCTAATTGTGGTACATGATGTGCTTGGTCATTATGGTGGCAGAGCAAGGTGAGTGCTTTCCTTTCTCAGTTCCTCCTTGGTGAGCAATTCCTGCCCTAGAGATGTGCATTAGACCACCTAATTTATTCAGCAATTTTCTGATTCACTTTATTAATTTAATGTGTTGTTTATTTGCCTGGTTTTTTGTTGTTATTTTTTTTAACTTTTTAAATTGGATAATATAACATATATACAAAGTGCAGAAATAAAAAAGCAATAGTTTTCAAAGCACTCTTCAACAAGTAGTTACAGGACAGATCCCAGAGTTTGTCAGGCTACCATACTGTCATCTCAGATTTTTCCTTCTACCTGCTCCAGAACATTGGAGACTAGATGAAGTATATACTTTTTTTTAATATCACAATCGACTTTTTTTTCTTTTTGTGAAAAATAACGTATATACAAAAAAGCAATAAATTTCAAAGCACAGCACCACAATTAGTTGTAGGTCAGTTTTCAGAGTTTGACGTGCATTACATTTCCACAATTTTAGGTCTTCACTTCTCGCTGCTCCAAGATACTGGAAACTAAAAGAGGTATCAATTTAATGATTCAGCCATCATATTCATTTGTTAAATCCTGTCTTCTCTGCATAACTCCACCATCACCTTTGACCTTTCTATCCTTCTCTTTAGGGGTATTTGGGCTATGGCCATTCTAACTTTTTCATGTTGGAAGGGACTGTCAATAATATGGTGTAGGGAGATAGAACTAGTAATGTTCTGGAGAGGCTTATCTGTCCAGGGACCCATCTGGAGCTTGTAGATATCTGGAAAGTTGCTCTAGTGCATGGAACTTTTGTAGAATCTTATATATTGCCCTAGGTATTTTTTAGGATTTGCTAGAATGGTTTTGGTTGGGGTTTGGCAAGTTATGATAGGTAGCAATATCTAACTGACTTGTGAAAGAGCAACCTCCGGAGTAGCCTCTCTACTCTATTTGAACTCTCTCTGATACTTTATTAGTTACGCTTCTTTTCTCCCTTTTGGTCAGGATGAAATTGTTGATCCCACGGTGCCAGGGCCAGACTCATCCCTGGGAGTCATCTCCCATGTCGCCAGGGAGACTTTCACCCCTGGATGTCATGTCCCATGTAGGGGAGAGGGCAATGATTTCACTTGCAAAAATGGGCTTAGAGAGATTTATAAAACAGCCTCTCCAAATCCAGAAATAATAATTACCACTCCAGACTAAATGTGTCTGCTATAAGAGCTTGCAATCTAGGCTCCTGTTTTTCTTATAAACATTTTCTAAAGGAAACCATACAATAATTGTTCTTTCGTTTCTGGCTTATTTTGCCTTACCAAATGTCCCACAGCTTCATCCACCTCATTGCATGCCTCACAACTTTGTTCCTTTTTGTAGCAGCACAATTCCCATCATATGTATCCATATGTATCTACCATCATTTGCCAATCTACTTCTCAGCCAGTGCATCCTTTAGCCACCTGCATTCATTAGGCATCATGTATAATGCCCAAAGTCCACAGTCAATCAACCCTCTCAATTTTAGATAATTTGTTCTCAAGAGAAAGATAATATTTGGCTCGTTTTATTTACATTTGTATAGTAGGTGATGTTGAATAATTCACAAATCTCTTGTGTTATTAACCAAACTAGAGCTCTACAATACTAAGATTTTAGTATTAACTTCTGTCTAGACTTTTTGTCAAGCCTCCGGAATTGATCATATACTATGATGTGATCATTCTTTGTGCCAGAAGTATTCTTATTGTCCTTATTAGTTTGTTTATTAGGAACCAAGAATGATCCACTTTGCCTCTATCTGACTTCACCTGCAAAGCCTCTACCTGTAGTAGTAGTCCTCCTTCCCAATGAGCCCCAAGTGTGTCAGTGGTCCTGGCCTGTCAGGAATTGACATTGTTTACTTCTGTAAGGCTGGCATTTCCGAAGCCAAAGAACAGTTTCTAGGGAGGACTTTGTAGACCTCATGCCTATGTATGAAGCATTCTCCTCCTTCTTAGTAATAGCTTACCATACCTAATTAAATGAGACTTGAATTTAAATGTGACATTTGACGTGGCATTGTTATAAATTTGATTTAACAACATTTATCCTCATGAGGAGGACAGATTCTTATTGAACCTATGTAAATACTTTGTCATGAAAAGAAAAGGCACTTTGAATGACACTTGACTAGTTATGAGCAACTTGCAGGGAAGGCTAATCAGCCAGTAAATGATTATTTCCTATGGAATTATTGGTCTGAAGTTTTCCTGATTATTTATGATCTTACGGTCTATATTAAGATCATTTTAAAAATTTTCCCCTGAATTCTGAAAGGTTAATTGGAGCAACAAAGCAAGAGTGTTTTGTTGTAATTTATATAAGCAGAACCTGTTAAATTGAAGGGTAGAGATGGAGCAAGAAATAAGGAAAGGTGTTTTCTCAGATATCTATTGGAAAATAGACCATTAACCACAATTAAATTTTTCATCAGTTTTATTCAGGCCTTGGTAAGTAGTTCTTACTCTAACTTGGGTTATTTAGCACTCTCCTTTCACTAAGTTATCTGCTTCTGAATTGAAGAGTTCTGGAAATCCTTTTTCCTTCCCACAGTCTGTCAGGTATCAATGTCTCATTGAGGCGATGTCATCCTCTTCTATAGATCTAGGACCCAGGAGTCTCTTCAGTCCAGTATCAGTAGTGACGAGTACTTGGAGGAGATCTTGAAAGAGGTTTTATTTTGATGTTTCTTCCAGAAGTTTCTATTGCTGACCTTAAGTTTGTATCAGGGGACTTAAGCCAAGTGAGGGAAGAGCAGAAATCTCCTTTTGGACAATAAGGCTAAATGGTTCTGGTTAATTTATTATAACTAATAATATTAAAACGGAGTGGAGGGCTGGCAATGGTGGCGCAGTGGCAGAGCTCTTGCCTGCCATGCCAGAGACCCAGATTCAATTCCCAATGCCTGCCCAAGCAAAAACAAAAAAGGAGTGGGAGTCATCTATTTAGCTATATATATATAATCATTTCAAAAGGATTTAGTTAGTGATTATCTTGAGCGTAAAACATTATGAACAGCTGAGACATTGTCAGATTTCCAGACCCTTTAATTCATCCCATAAAATGTTAATTATGATTGTTGCCAAATGAAAAAGATTTTTTTTTTTTTTTTTTTTTTTTTGTCATGGGCAGGCTTCGGGAATTGAACCCTGGTCTCTGGCATGGCAGGTGAGAATTAAAAGAATATTTTAAACCTAAACACAAACTAATTATAAATCAGTTTGGGACTTTATGCCAATCTTTTCAAATAAACATAAACACCTTTTTATCCATTCTGAAAGGTACAGAGATGTTGAAACAATTCATATTAATAACCTTGTATTTGTATATAGTTAACCTAGGGAAGCTGAAATTCTTTTTTTGAATTGTCAATATTTCTCATATTAAGAGTTAATAAATATAAGAGCTCTTGCAATAATGTTGAGCTAATTAAAGGTATGGAGAATACCAGGTATTCCCAATAATTTCTAGCATCCATCCTTCTATAAAGTGAGGGAACAAATTTTTAGGGTTGCCCATGGCCATGTGGAAAATACCAAAGATGTTTAAAATGTAAAAGATACTTTGAGAGCTTTATTATTATGAATTTGGGGCCTGAAATTATGAAAAGACTATTTCAAAAAGAGTTGCTAGAGGAAATTAGATATAAGCATAAGTTATAAGCATATAAATACAAGAAATAATTATAGACTTGGTTCAGAATGACAATATTTAAAATAAACTCAGCAGCAGATAATAATTATTATGATATCTAGACTTTTCAGAAGTAGACTTTTGCTTAAAATTCAAAAGTATGACCAAAAAGAACCAAAATTTAACCAATTCTCAAGTAAGATTATTTTGATCCTATGAGGAACCTCAGTTTTTCAGGCACACAATAACTTTTTCTTTTTCCTGTTTTCAGATCAATGTTCTTTTGAGTATTTCTTTTTTCCTCTTAATGGTTATAAGATTTTTTTTTGTTAAAAAGTCTTAGAATACCTTTACACGTACACACACACACAGAGAGCTGCAAATTTAAAGCCTTTAACTTTACTTTTTAAATATGCTAAACTAATCAGCACATTAAACAAGATAGAATGTATACTACATTGATTGACCATCTTAATAGAACTATCACATTTCCCTTGATAAACAAAGCATATCAATTACCTGATTATAGATTCTACCTCCCTGCAAATAGTACTAGTTTGCAGTTTGAATCTTGTATAGTCTTAACCACCCATATTAATTAAAACTCTTAACGAAAGTTAACTGTTCTTCCCTCAAAGGCACACAGAAAATCTAGGGCTGTCTGTCACAGGCAAACACCCTTAACAGACTGTCAAAGAAATTGTAAAGATAGTTGAGATGTATAAGATAACTTGACAGGACAGGCCATGGTGGATCAGCAGGCAGAGTTCTAGCCTGCGATGCTGGAGACCTGGGTTCGATTCCTGGTGCCTGTCATGCAAAAAAAAAAGATACCTTAACAGTTTTATTATTGAACACACTGTACATCCCTTTATATTTCCTTGAAGTGGTGAAAATAAGCGTTTATACCAGCATGGCCCAAAGATGTCTGCATAGCCTTTTTTTTTGGAATGCAATTTTATTGAGATGTATTTACACACCATATAATCCATCCAAAGTTACAGGATCATCACAAAATTGTGCATTCATCACCACAATCAATTTTAGAACATTTTCATTACTCAAAAAAATAAAAGAAAAAGAAAACCCAAAGCATCCTTAACCCCCTTATCCCTGTTATTATCTTTTTAAATATGAATTTATTTATTTTTTATTCACATGCCATACAGTCTATCGTAAGTGTACAATCAGTGGTTCTTGGTATAATCACATTGTTATGCATTAGTCACTATAGTTAATATGAGAACATCTCATTTCTTAAGAAGAAAAATCCCATACCTCTTATATTCCCCTATTACTGATATTTAGTTTTATTATAGTGTGTTGTTACCATTAATGCCAGAATATTACAATGTTACTATTTACTATAGACCTTAGTTTACATTAATTGTATTTTCCCATATACCACCCTATTATTAACACTTTATTATAGTGGCATATTTTTGTTTTAGTTTAGAATTTTCTTTAATTTATACAAGTAACCACCCTCATTGACCACTCTAGGTTTCGCCAAGTTATGCAGTTCCAGTTTTTCTCCTCTAGCTTTCCTTCTGGTGACTTACATGACTGTAGCCTTCCTCTTTCAATCATACTTATACTCAGCTTTGTTAATTACACTTACAGTATTGTGCTACCATCACACAGTATTGCGCTATCCTTTTCTGAACCTTTACAATCAACCTTATTGAGCATTCTGTAACCCTTAAGCATTGATTGCCCAATCTCTGCCCTCTTTCTATCTCCTGATAACCTATACTTTCACTTTAACTCTCAGCGTTTACTGATTCTAGTTAGTTCATATTAGTGAGACCATACTCTATCTGCCTTTCACTTCTGTCTTATTTTGCTCAACATAATGTCCTCAAGGTTCATTCACATCGTTGCATGCCTCACAACTTAATTCCTTTCGGCAACTGCACAATATTCCGCCATATGTATTTAGCAGTTTGCTCTTCCACTCAACTGTTGCCAAGCCCTTGGGTCCCCTCCATCCATTGGCAATCATGAATAATGCCACCATATACCTCTGTGTGCAAATGTCAGTTCGTGTCCCTGCCTTCAGATCATCTGAGTACATACCTGGTTATAGGATTGCTAGAGAATAGGTCATTTTGGTTCTTACCAACCTGAGGAACCACCACACTGCCCTCCAGAGGGGCTGCACAATTCTACTTTCCTACCAACAGTGAATAAGTATAACTTTTTCACTACATCTTCTCCAGCACTTGTAGTTTTTTGTTTGTTTTTTTAACATTTTTATTCATACTGTGCAGTCCATCATACATGTACAATCAATGGCTCCTGCTATAATCCCATTGTTATGTATTCACCACCACAGTCTATATGAGAACATTCCCTTTTCTTCTGAAAAGAAAAAGGGAAAAAGAAATCCCATATCCCTCCCTTATATCCCCCTCTTAATTACATTTAGCTTTGGTATATTGCCTTGGGTACAATTAATAAAGAATATTACTGTGTTACTATTAATTAAAGACCTTAGTTTGCATTAATTGTATTTTTTCCATATAACATCCCATTTTAACACCTTCTAATAATGACATACACTTGTTCTCATTCATGTAAAAACTTTCTTATATCTGTACAATTACCCACCATCATTGTCCACGCTAGGTTTTGTTAAGTTATACAGTCCCAGTTTTTTTCTGTAGCTTAACTTCTGATGACATCCACGACTCTAGCCTTCCTTTTTCAGCCATTAACTCATACTCAACTTGAAGAAATTACACTTACAATATTGTGCTACTTTCACAAAGTACTGTTCTATCCATTTCTGAATCTTTGCAATTAATTTTATTGAATATTCTGTACTCTTTAAGCATTGGTTGCCTAATCTCTGCCATCTTTCTGTCTCCTGATTATCTTGCACGTCCTTTTTAGCCTGTTACCTAATGGCCAGCCTGTAATGTATTACAGTAAGAGGCAAGGGAGAAATATTAAAATTATGTTTAGTGACTGAGTGTTTTTGTGTTCTCCATCTTTATGAACTTAGATCCATTTAGAAATTGTCAAGTATGCAAAGATTATTCATGAATTACCAAAATGAAATAGTAGTTCAAGTTCTTAAAGTTAATGAGTATCTGGGGCACACTATCAAGAAACATAATTCCTAATGGTATGGGTTTTTCAGAGAGAACACTTTTTAATAATTTTACCCAGATGCATACAGAAAATAATTAGGTTTACATTTACAGTCTAATCTAGAGTGCAAAAGAACAAACCTTTAAAATAATATGTGGTTGTAATTCAATTTATTTGAACATGTGCTTTTTGTATTTTCATAATTTTCAGTTAGAATGGAAGTAATATCTAACCAGTAACACCATTAAAGAAATTTAAGTTTAAACTAATTAGGTATTTCATGAGAAAATAAACCCGAGTCATATAATATAAAATGTTATGCTTCAAGGGAGAAGATGTATTTTTAAACCAAAATTAACAATCCAGTCTAATTTATCTTAGGATTTACCTTAATTAGGTAAATTTTTTTCCTTAGTTATTCTGTATTAGACATTCTTATTGGTATATTTTTATGAGTACCAATTATCATAAAGCAGAGGGACTGACTCAGAAGAAAGAGCACTTCCTCTGTTGAAACAGATGGAAGGAGAAGGGGAGCAAAGAGAGGTAGATGTAAAGATTTGTGGTATCCCTACCTGCTGGCTTCTGTTTTCTCAGGGAAGTGAGATGAGGAACCTCAGGTGAGAGAGGGGAGTGATGAGGCATGGGAGGAGTTTACAGAAAGTGGAAATGTATGAAATAGTCACTGGGGGATGGAAGAGAAACAGTCCCATCGCTGTGCAGTGCGGTATCCATCGGTGTTGGGTAATTTGAAGGGAAACACATAGCTCCAAGGTGGGCCTTTCTTCTGGGACACTCAGCTGCTTGGTGGCGACAAGGAATGGACAGGTGATAGAGTCGAGGTTTTGCCAGGTGGAGCAGTGGAGGAAGAGGGGGGCAAAGGAGTTGAGAATATTTGCAAAAAAATGAATGTAAAATTGGTCTGTGGACAGCTGATCAAATGGTATCTAAGTTAGTGTTTAATATTTAAAATTTAAGAACTTTGCTATCTGAATTTGTAGATTTTTCCCTTGCTGCCTTAATTTTAAATTAAAAAATTTTTTTTTTAAATATAACAACTAAATTGGTTTTTGAAACTTACTGTGCAAACACAGGTTTTGCAATGATTATATGGATACTTTATTTAAATATGCCTATGATTAAGCTAATTAAGAGATCCATTTTTAGAGGTTCTAAGTGTATTGTTTGTTTTCTTAAATAAAAAAAATATATATATATATTTTTTAAAAATTGGTCTGTGAAACTCAGGCTGGCCAAAGAGGAAATTGCTGCCAGAAAGGGGCTGATGAACAGTTGTGAGCATGAAAGGCCAGGTGTGCAGAGGGTACACAGTATGGATTTTGAGGACCCCAGGAATCGTACCAAGAGTTGGGGTAGCAGAAACATTGAGAACCAAGAATATAAGTCTTCAGTGAATAGGGTATGCATGTGTGTTGATCAGTGTCAGTATATGACAGCAGAGAAAAAGGTGAGAGGCCCGTGAAGCCTAATAATGTTGACCTCAAAAGGAAAGATAACAGTCTGGAGGCAGTTGTAAGCACAGGACCCACCCCTCCTCCTGCCCCTCCCAAGGTCTCTGGAGGAAGCAGTGCCCTTTGGACACAGCCAGAATTGAGTTGAAGGTAGATGGGAAAGGGAACATTCAGAGAAGAGTGTATGAGCCTGTGAGAAAATTTGCATTTTGCGTGGCCCAGTGGAAGGATTGGCCAGGGAGGAGAGAGGGTAAGGAATTTAAATTAGGGATATGTAGAGGTGAGGGAGATATGGTGGGTCACAGGGGGACCAGGACTCAGCATAGTGACTAAAGCACGCTGGAATATGCGGACAATGGGGTTAATCCTCATGGTCTCCTCCAGGAGTCCTGGAACTAGTTCTAGCCTTCCCTGATGGCTCTCCTCTAGGGCAGAACCAGTTGCAGCCTGGCAGCCCTCACAGCTTCCCTCTGGGGTAGAGAAGCACAGTGGTTTCCTGACATGATCCATCTTTTGTTGCTCAGTCGGTTGACAGGCAGGTGGTAAAAAGGGCTAGCTGTAAACTTTGTAAAACCTATCAGCTCTTACCTGAATTGTTAAATGAATTATTCAGTTCTTTCCATAAACGTTTTTAAAGAGCCTTCTGTGTGACAGACCCCATGCGAGATATTGGAGGTGGGAATCGGGGTAGGGTGTGAGATGCATCCACCACTTATGGTGGAGCACTAGTGTTTCCACACAGGACCTTGGAGGATACACCCACCGCACCCCTGCCAGCACCCTGCCACTTCAGTGGGAGTGGCCCCTCTTTATAAGGCTTGTCTAGATTTTAGTAGAGGGTGTTTTCTGCTTTAAAAAGTTTGAAAGTCATTGATCTAATACAATCCTATAGAATCCAAAGATGACTACATCTGAATTTTTCTTGCCTAACAATGCCAGTTTCCATTTTCAGAATTAAATATATTGTCTCTTTTCTTTGGCCATTTCCACCTGCTTCCAGAGTTCGGCGTGTACTGCAGCCATTGCCGAAGTGAGGTCCGTGGTACGCAGTGTGCCATCTGCAAAGGCTTCACATTTCAGTGTGCCATCTGCCACGTGGCAGTGCGTGGCTCATCCAATTTCTGCCTGACCTGTGGACATGGGGGACACACCAGCCACATGATGGAGTGGTTTCGGACTCAGGAGGTGTGTCCTACAGGATGTGGGTGCCATTGTCTGCTCGAAAGCACCTTCTGAACTTAACAGACCCTGGGGATTGTTGGAAATTCCAGAGGGCCCCATGAATGCCAAGAGAGAGGCTCCTAGCCATCTCTAACTAGACTGGAGCGTGGTCTCTGCAGAGACTGCCGCAGCTTTGGTGTTCACAAGCCTCTGCCTTCTCTTCTGTGTGCCCGTGGCTGGCACACAGTGGACATCGTTGTAGGGAGGATGAGGTAGGCACAGAACCATTTCATGGGTGGTCTCCATCAGTTGAGCTAGCAACTTCAAAGTTATCTTGGAAAAAGCCCCCACCTCTAGCAGCAGGGCTACCCTTAAACCACTGTACAGTGTCCTATGCTGATTGAGAGACCAAAGTCAGATATAAAAGAGTCTTCTGGACCAAAGGACAGCAGATAATAATTTAATTGAAAAATGGGTCAGTGACATCAGTAGCTTTGGAAGTTGGCCCATTTAGTGAGTTGATGGGCATTGGCCTTTTAAAATGATACTTAAATTAAGGTATATTTTTTCTTATTTCCCCTCCATCTGCTCTCCCTTGGCTAATAAAATTCTAGTCATTGTTTTAAAAAAAGAGGGAGAGAAAGAAAAAGACAGAGAAAGTTAAACATTTTAGTGAGTGATTTTTATCCTACTTCTAATTGAAGTTAGCTGCTTTGGACCAAAGTTGTTACTCATTTTTTTCAAAACAAATGCAGATTTACTTTTGTCATCTAACAAGAGAACGTAGAATTTGACATTTAAGTTCTTTCCAACCCCAGGAGTCTTATAATTATTTCTTTTAGCAAAAGGAAGATTCTTTTATAACATGCTGATATAAAAGTCTCCTCTTGCCTGTGTACAAGTTGGCTGGGTTCCAGTAAGTACCTTTCACTCTTCATTTGGGCTCCTTCAAAAACTTTGCCTGATATTTGTGTTCCAAGCAATTCTGACTCATGAGTCCACCAGTTCTTTAGAATAATTCTCAACTCTTCATATTTTTTATGTGCCAGGGAAGAGAATTTGATATTTCTATTGAAATTTCCTACTTCTATTTCTTAGAATTTTACAGTTCCAAATTGATTAATTTTAAGTAGTGTAATTTTATGTTGTATTATTTTAATGTCTTATTATTATTTTATGTCATATTATGCCCCAAAATATGAGAGTGTTGTACATCAATGTGCTTCAAACTACAGGTCAGGACCCATTAATGTATTGTGACATCAATTTAGTGGATAAAAACCAGCGCTAGCAAAATAGAGTAGAAGGGAAATAATCAGAATACACCATGCATAGTTAAGGTAAATGTTGTTTTGTGTAACTTGTTTACAAATGTGTATGCATACACTTGCACGTTATGTGTACTGGGTCACACTGTAAAGTCATTTCTTACTGAAGGTTGTTTAAAACATTTTCAAAACGCTGTTTTAAATTATTATACCTTGTCCCTTGTGTTACTGGGTATGAAACACTGACAGACAAAAAAAACATTCGAGGTTTAACACTAACCTCTGAGTTAAGATGCCAGCACCTCAGCAGAGTGAACATAATAACCAGGTGTAGCCAGGTACACTGGAGAGGCTGATAGAGGAGAGAAGTCAGGGAAATCTGAATTTGTCACACTGTGCTTTTCACTCCTTTTTTGTGTCAAAGCTACTGTTAAGGTGATCATAGAATAGATAGAATAATTTATGTAGAGGTAAAGGATCTATTGTCTTCTTCAGTGAAATCACATCATTTGCAGAGAGCAGTCTTTTCCTGTTCCTGTTCAAGCTAATGTAAAAATCTGTCCCCATCAAGAATTAGATGTTTTAATTGTTTCTGTTTATTTTCATAGGGGTCTTTTCTTCTAAACTGAAAATTATTTAAATTTCCTCTAATAATAGTGGGTTTTAAGAAATTTAACATTGAAAATGTTGCATAATGTTTTCTTTCAATATGAGAATTCCTTTTGAATTTGCAAGTTGCCAAAACAAAATTATAATATTTGAAAAGTATTCATATTTGGAAACGTTGATTTGAGTGCTAGCCATGGTCAATATTCTCTCTACCTTAAAATAGTAGATTATTAGAGGCAACAAAGACATTCTTTTTTAACTTGATAATAATTCAGTTTGATAATAATTCAAGCTATGTTCCAAACTACCTTGGAACTTGGCAAGGAAAACAGGGCTAGCAGCCTTATTTGTGTACCAGAAAGAAAAGGCTGCTCAGGCACCTTGATGGAAAGAATAGGGGAAAGAGTGAATTACCTTCTGGGCAATCAGCAGCTTGATTTTGTCCCTGCCCCCATCCTCCCCAAAACACAGATATTATAATGCCTTCCTTCATAACGCTGTGTATATGGAATCAATATTGCTTGAACATTTTTTTAAAGGTATCATCTAATATAAAAATGCATTCAGTCTGAAGCTAAGTTTGCATGCTGGGAACACCTATCTATTATTCAGTGATTCCCTAGGTGGTTGACAGAATTCAGTGGAAAACAGTTTCCTTTTAGATAGCTTAATTTGATGCAGCAGGAACTTGAGGGAAAAATGAGTCATTCATTTTGTTGGAAGACTGATACTTGGGCTTGGAGGGGGTGGGGTGCTCATCCGTGTTTCAATCTCCAGGAAACAGATGAATTTCTCTGAAGGTTGATTTTGCTAGCCGTGGGAAAATAGTTCCAGAAATAGGGTTATAAATAACACACTCTACTAAATGCTTCTAAAAAGCATTTTTCAAACTATTCTCAAAATTGGAACCAGCGGGCAAAGGATGAATTCCAGAGGATAAGACAAACACCTTGGTTTCTTCATTCTCCTTAGACTTACACTTTCTAATCAGAATCAGAAATAAATCTATTTTCGTTTCTCCCTTCTATCAGATCAAATTAGGTATATTTCTCCATAATATCACTGCTGTGATTTGAGATTTTTTTTCTACTTTTAATTTGGGTTAAGCACTTGGGCAAAGATGAGCTATACAGAATGTGGTCTCTGCCCTTCTGGAGCACATATCTATTTGGGAGTTTAAGTATTTACATGAATGCTTAAACCCCAATGTGCTGTTGGTCCCAAGAAATGATTAACTACTGAGGTCAGAGATTGTACAGAAGAAGAGGATTTGGCTGAACTTGAAGGACAAGTAAGTGTTCTTCAGGTGAAGAAGACAGGAAGGCACTGGGAACATCTTGGGGAGAAGGTAGACAAGAAAACATGGCATTTGGGGACACTGTAAATAGTTCCTTGTAAATGTGCATAGGATGAGGCTGATAAATGAGGCTGGGGGGGAAAGCAGGAGTCAGGGCACAATGGGTCTTGGATGCTGTGCCAAGGAATTTAGGCTTTATCTGTAAGCCAGGGTTTCTCAGTCTTTCATCCTCTACTGACTATATAATGGATATTTGATACAAATATAGACCATCAATTTTAATTAGAAAAAAATTATCACCAGAAGTATTTAAAAGAATCTTATAAGTCATCATCAAAGACCCATCTTTCACCAAGATTTCCTTTGTTTGGCTTAATGATGTATAGCATAAACTATAGGGATGGTTCCAGATCTGGTTTTTTTTTATTCTTTTTATATTTCTCCCTGTTAAGTAAAAATATTCTAAACTCATTGTTAAAAGTTATTGAGGATACACACAAGTGCTTGGTAGTTATCAACACAAGTCAGTATCCCTGTCTTGACATTTTAATATTATGTAATTCTTGATATTTTGACTGAAACAGATGAGTAATTTAGGAGTGATTTCTCACCGAAGACCTCAATAAGATGATGAGCAACAAGCATATTTCTCAGAAGCTAAAAGTTTTCAAGAATTCCATTATGGGGAGAGCAATAATTGGATTCCTTATCCCCTTTTTGTTCTGATGCAGCATTTAGCTGTGCTTTACAAAATATGCCCAATAATAATATCATCTGCTCTTTCTCTAACAAGTGAAGGAACTCATCAAGTTTTTGGAAAGGATAAAACACTTGGCAGTCAAGCCATTTACACCACAATTCAGTCTTGGGTATTTTTTATAACTTGCCCTCTACATTAAAAAAGTTACCAAAAAAAAATAGTTTTTTCTCCATCTTTGTTGATAAATTTGAGCAGTTTCTTCCGGGTGTTATTTTGCACTTTGTTGTAAAACACTTGAATGATTTTCCAGAGACTCCCTACATCTAGCTATCAAATGATAATAGCTGTGATTGATGACATTTCATAGATGTGCCCTAGGAGAATAGTTGCAAATGGATCACCAGTCTAACAAAATCTGATTTTAGGTATTTGTTATTATACCTCATGTGTATAATTTTATTTTTCAGTCACTGATTCCACATGGTCACACTTAAAGATTCAATTATCCCAAGACATAGAGAGTCATTGTTCTAGTTTGCAAACTTCCAGAATGCCATATACCAGAACAGAACAGGTTTTAAAAAGGGAAATTTATTAAGTTGCAAGTTTACATATTCTAAGGCCGTGAAAATGTCCAAATTAAAGCAAGGCTATAGAAATGCCCAATCTACAGCATCCAGCGAGAGATACTTTCGTTCAAGAAGGCTGATAACATTCAGGGTTTCTCTCTCAACTGGTAAGGCATATGGCAGACCAGCTTTCTCTCCAGGCTTCTTGTTTCATGAAGCTCCCCCAGGGGCATTTTCTATCTTCATCTGCAAAGGTCTCTGGCTGCGTGGGCTTCTCAGCTCTGGTGGCTATAAAGCTTTTTACAAAATAGTTCCCTCTTAGAGGGCTCCAGTAAGCAACCCCACTTTGAATGGGTGGTGACATATCTCCTTGGAAACCACCTAAAAAAGTTACCTCCCGTAATTGGGTGGGTCACAGCTCCACAGGAACAATAAAAAAGATTCCACCAGCAATATTGAATGAAGATTAAAGAACATGTTTTACTGAAAACTTTCCCCCTAAGATCAGGAACAAGACAAGGATGTCCACTATCCCCACTGTTATTCAACATTGTGCTGGAAGTTCTAGCCAGAGCAATTAGACAAGAAAAAGAAATACAAGTCATCAAAATTGGAAAGGAAGAAGTAAAACTCTCACTGTTTGCAGATGATATGATACTGTATGTCGAAAACCCTGAAAAATCCACAGCAAAACTACTAGAGCTAATAAACGAGTACAGCAAAGTGGGAGGTTACAAGATCAACATTCAAAAATCAGTAGTGTTTCTATACACTAGTAATGAACAATCTGAGGGGGAAATCAAGAAACAAATTCCATTTACAGTTGCAACTAAAAGAATAAAATACTTAGGAATAAATTTAACTAAAAAGACAAAAGACCTATACAAAGAAAACTATAAGAAACTGTTAAAAGAAATCACAGAAGACCTAAATAGATGGAAGGGCATACCGTATTCATAGATTGGAAGACTAAATATAGTTAAGATGTCAATTTTACCTAAATTGATTTACAGATTCAACGCAATACCAATCAAAATCCCAACAACTTACTTTTCAGAAATAAAAAAACCAATAAGCAAATTTATCTGGAAAGGCAGGGTGCCCCGAATTGCTAAAAGTATCTTAAGGAAAAAAAACGAAACTGGAAGTCTCACGCTGCCTGACTTTAAGGCATATTATGAAGCCACAGTGGTCAAAACAGCATGGTACTGGCATAAAGATAGATATATTGACCAATGGAATCGAATAGAGTGTTCAGATATAGACCCTCTCATCTATGGACATTTGATCTTTGATAAGGCAGTGAAGCCATCTCACCTGGGACAGAACAGTTTCTTCAATACATGGTGCCTAGAGAACTGGATATCCATATGCAAAAGAATGAAAGAGGACCCGTATCTCACACCCTATACAAAAGTTAACTCAAAATGGATCAAAGATCTAAACATCAGGTCTAAGACCATAAAACAGAGGAAAATGTAGGGAAATATCTTATAAATCTTATAATTGGAGGCGGTTTTATAGACCTTACACCTAAAGCAAGAGCACTGAAGAAATAAATAAATAAATGGGAACTCCTCAAAATTAAACACTTTTGTGCATCAAAGAACTTCATCAAGAAAATAAAAAGACAGACTACACAATGGGAGACAATATTTGGAAATGACATATCAGATAAAGGTCTAGTATCCAGAATTTATAAAGAGATTGTTCAACTCAACAACAAAAAGACAGCCAATCCAATTACAAAATGGGAAAAAGACTTGACAGACACTTCTCAGAAGAGGAAATACAAGTGGCTAAAAGGCACATGAAGAGATGCTCAACATCCCTGGCCATTAGAGAAATGCAAATCAAAACCACAATGAGATATCATCTCACACCCACCAGAATGGCCATTATCAACAAAACAGAAAATGACAAGTGCTGGAGAGGATGTGGAGAAAGAGGCACACTTACTCACTGTTGGTGGGAATGTCAAATGGTGCAACCACTGTGGA